>CANTAL010000073.1:572936-772936 GCA_947650365.1 Chamaelirium japonicum | reverse complement strand
CGAAATACATTATCAATAAGTAATAACGTTACTTCTATATATTAGTATGAAACCACCCTTACAGAACCAAACAATTACAAAAATAATTCCACCATCCTTACATATCAGCATCAAAGCATGTATCAAACCCGCACTAATAAAAAACCAACAAAAAACTACAAATTTATTTGACAAAAAAAAAACTAAAGTAAAAAAAAGGAAAGTCTGATAATTGCACCGGATGACTGTGATTATATTCCTCTTCTATGAAACTTAAAATCACAAAAGACCAAAAGAAAAAAAAATTAAACAAATTAAGTCTTATTGAGCATAAAAAGTATTATTGTAGACAATCATAAACACAAACATATATCCACAAAAAAAAAACATCTAAACGTAAAATATAATTTGTGCTATATTTAATGGCTGTATTAAGTATGGAGACAGAGAGTTTTGGATGTATAAATTATATTTTACCCCCTCCAGTTCAGTGCAAAAATACTTAAATCCTCTACAGTTAGTTAGAAAACTATATTTTTCCCCGTTAAAAAAATTACAAAAGGGGGCGTTGTGCTAACATTTCAAACTTTCGAGGGAGGTGACAATAATTCGAGAGAGGCAACAAAATATTTTGAGGGTGGTGAAAATTGTCTGCACACAGCAGCCTTTGGTGTCCTTGACCACCTCACTCTGACGGCACTCCCCCCTCCCTTCGGCGGCCATGGCCGCCATCGCCATCGCCCGCACCCATTGAAGGTAGCGTACAACACTCTCCCAGGTTAATCTCTCTCTCTCTCTCTCTACATCAGGCTATCGACACAGCAGCAGCCCCACCGAAGGTGACAACAATTTTTGGCACACATGCACCTTAGACGAACACAACTGTCACTACATTCGCACTCAAGCCATGCACTCAGAGAATGGCATGGCCTGCTAAGAGAAGACAGAAGGTAGAGATGAAAAATATTTTCATCTCTAATGGCCAGGGTCTGGGCCACGTGCAATTCACCGATGGGAGAGAGAGAGAGAGACAGAGAGAGAGAGACCAAAGATCTGAACCGGGGCTTGTCATCGTGTGGCTAATGGCCGGGGCTTGCCATCGTGTGGCTGTGATGTAGGCCGTACCGTCGCAAGTGGAGGAGACAATTCCATCCTGACGAATATATACTCTTTCTGAAGACGAATGTATACTTGTAGGGACCTTAAAATATTGCAAAATAGTTAAGGACCTATACAAAATTTGCTTGGTTTTCGTTCAAAATACTGTAGTACAGATCATACCTACTTTAGGGCAATGTTATTCAGCCCGAAGATTTTTCGGATTCTGCTCAGCACGATTGACGTGGCAGCATGCAACTAGTGGTGTAAAAGACTTAAATGTCGTTAGTGGGTTTCAGCCACCAGTTGCACACTGCCATGTCAATCGGACCGGCGAAATTAAAAAAACTTTTGAATTTTTCGAAGAATCATTAAGCAAATAATTTGGGTATGTTTCAATAATTCAAGCAATTTTTGGACTGTGTTGGTTAGCAAGCAAAGGGCTACATTAATATTCAATACCTAAGGCCATCTATCACTGAAATATTGGGTATTTCTCTATTGTATTGAAGTAAATCAAATAAAGTATTTTTATAAACTAAGATGAACCAAAGGTTTAAAAATTGATTAATCAATGTTTCTACTAAAGGATATCAAACCTTGCTTATTCACCAACATATTTATATACTGAAATTTCACATGAATGCAATGGGTTCACTCCGTGGGGTTTAATCACATCAGGATTGTCGATTGGAATACACACAGCCAGCAATGGATTAATCACTTGATATTTTAATAAATTTATGATTTTACTATCGATCTCCTTATTTACGAAACAACAATCTCGGTTACGAAATTAGAGTAATACATGCAATGGATTGAATTAGAAGTATAGTTTATTGTTAACCATTCGAAGTAGTTCATGGAGGGTTAAGTGATCAGTACCTAGTTATAGCAATGGCTGGAGATCTTTGCAAGGGTCCACCCCATCAGATAGGAGGCATAAACCCATGAGAATTCGATGACTCATCCTGGCCTTTTCACCTCTGCAACTATATATACAACTGTAAAAAGCTCTTGGTGAATCCATCTATCAATAAATAATATAATCTAATAAATCAACATCAACAAAAGGACCTCGCAATGATTTAGGACATCAATATGATACATCTCATCTATGAAAAACTTAGAATATCTATCTGATTGAAGTGGTCCGTTGTTTCTCGCCATGCCTTCGGAACCATCTACACATGATTTCACATAAATTAAAATTGAGCGAAGAGGACCTGCCATCGTTCCGTGAGAATAGTTTTTCTGAAAATGTTTGAGAGAGTCCATACCTAGTGGATGGAGAGCCTCTGTGCGGCGAGGTGTCGATGCTGTGCGAGGGTGAGGGGTCGATGGTGTGAGACCGGGTCCTTCGGCAAGATGAATTCGGATTATGAGATCGACAAAAAATAAATCAGACAAAAATTCATACCAAAAGTTTGGTGTGAATTACTTGATCGATAAAAAAAATTATGTTTCATGTTGCTTGCCAAAAAAGATCATGTTGCATGTCAAAAAAGAAAAAGGTTTTATGAGAGCATGACATGTAAGAAAAAAACACACCAAACATTGAAGAGATGATTTTTTATGAAAAAACAGAGGATCCAGTTGCTTGCAAAAAAAAAAAACATAGATTTTTTTTTCATGACAACATGAGAGGATTTGTTGTCTCTTATTGATTGAAGGAGGAGGAGCAGGAGGGCTCGTTAGTGTTGGTCCGGACGGAGAAGATTTGTTGTATCTTATTGATTGAAAAAAAAATATGACACCAAACATTGAAGAGAGATTTTTTTATAAAAAAATAGGGGATGCAGTTACTTGAAAAAAAAAGATCGGAGAAAAAAAAAACAGAGGATCATTTGTTCCTCATTGAACTACAAATCGAAGAAAGAGAAGGTGTTGTCTCAATGGTGGCGGTGGGATGCGGCGACTGCAGATCGGAGAAAAAAAAATTGATAATTTGTTCCTCATTGAACTGCATAGAGGGTGTTGTCTCAATGGCGGCGATGAGGTGCGGCGACTGCAGATTGGAGAAAGAGAGGTTGTTGTGGGTTCGGAGGAGGAGCAGGAGGGCTTGTCGGTGTTGGGCCGGAGGATGTAGTTGCTTGAAAGAAAAAAAAAATAGAGAAATTTTTTATGAAAAAACAGGGATGAAATTGCTTGAAAAAAAGATAGAGAAATTACTAAGTCCATACCTGCGAGAGGGCGAGGGGTCTGCACGATGGTGCAGCGAGGGATTGAACTGCAGATCGGAGAAAGAGAGGGTGTTGTCTCAGTGGCGGCGGTGGGGTGTGGCTACTGGATCGGAGAAAAAAAAAAGAGGGTCATTTATTCCTCATTGAACTGCAGAGAGGGTGTTGTCTCATTTGGCGACGGTGGGGTGTTGCGACTGCATATCAGAGTAAGAGAGGTTTTGTGGGTTCGGAGGAGGAGCAGGAGGGCTCTTTGGTGTTGGGCCAGAGGATGCAGTTGCTTGAAAAAAAAAACAGAGAATTGTTTTTATGAAAAAACAGAGGGTTCAGTTGCTTGAAAAAAAAACAGAAATTTTTTTTCCTGAGAATTTGCGAGTCCATACCTGCGAGGGGGCGAGGAGTCTCCACGATGGTACAGCGAGGGGTCGATGCCTTCTGCACGATCCCTCCTACACGATCACACCAAATTGGGTTGAAGGGTTTGGGGCAATTAAGGCTTTCCATACACGAATCGCGGGAGGATTTGGGTGCTTGATTTGGGGGATCATGTGAGAGGAGGAGGGTTTTGGAGGGGGAGGAAACCCAACTCACCTGGGGGCGTTGCAGATCACAGAAGAGGAGGAGTCGATCATGGCCACGGCTGCCGGCTGCTGGCTGCGAGCTCTACCTTACCCTAATCTCATCTCTCCTTTATCAGGGGGGAGGAGGAGGAGGAGGAGGAGGAGATCAGAGTAGGCGAGGTCGGGGCAGTCGTCGTTGTCGTCGGAGGCGATGGTGAGGACCGGCGAGGGTCTTTCCGGAGATCACGGTAGAAGGAGAAGGAGATCAGTGTAGGCGAGGTCAGGGCGGTCGTCGTTGTCATAGGAGGCGATGGTGATGATCGGCGAGGGTTTGACTGGGTCAGGCTGCTCGTCGTCGGAGGTGATGGCGAGGACCGGCGAGGGTTTGAGTGGGTTGGGCTGCGGGTGAGATGTCAGGGGAAAAGAGAGAGAGAGAGAGAGAGAGAGAGAGAGAGAGAGAGAGAGAGAGAGAGAGAGAGACGTGTGGAGAGGAGATTAGGGTTGAGAGGTGGGAAGAAAGAGAGAGAGAGAGAGAGGCGATCGATGGGAGAGGGCTCGAGTGGGGGATAACAGAGGCTCGGCTCGGGGCTCGAGGGTATTTCCGGCTGTAAGCTCTGGGTAAAATGGATGACTGTAGACGAGGTTCGGATCGGACGGATATGGTGATTTAGAGGCTGATTTAAGGGTGATGGGGGCTGCGGGGACGGAGGGCTCGATCGGACAGGGTTCGATCGGACGAATCAGCCGCGATCTCTCTCTCTCTCTCTCTCTTTGGAGGGGGATTTAAGAGGTATGGGGATGGAGTTATGATAATTTAAGAGGGGGATTTAAGAGGCTGAGTGAGATTTAAAACAGACGGCGAGTGGGATTCGTTAGTCGGGGATAGAAAACGGACGATTGTGATCGAGTCTCCTTGTTTATCCCCTTCCTCTGCATAAATCTCAGCCGTTGCTTTGTCTCAGTTCATTTGTCCCCCCCACAACCGTTGTCCCTTATTATTTATTTATATATATATATATATATATATATATATATATATATATATATATATATATATATATATATATATATATATATATATATATATATATATATATATATATATATAGAGAGAGAGAGAGAGAGAGAGAGAAATGCTAAAATACGGCGTGCGGTGCGTGCGGCGTCGCACCGCAGCCGTCTAATGCACCGCTGCGTGCATCGCACGCACCGCAGCGGTGCATCAGACGGCTGCGGTACGGCGCCGCACGCACCGCACCCTAGCATCCCTCTCTCTCTCTCTCTCTCTCTCTCTCTCTCTCTCTATATATATATATATATATATATATATATATATATATATATATATATATATATATATATATATATATATATATATATATATATATATATATATATATATATATATATATATATATATATATATATATATATATATATATATATATATATATATATATATATATATATATATATATATATATATATATATGGGAATAGGGAACACGGTCCTCCCGACCACCCAACACGCTAGTCCTACCTTCAATTTGGGTGCCACATGATAATTTTAACCATATTTTATATATATATATATATATATATATATATATATATATATATATATATATATATATATATATATATATATATATATATATATATATATATATATATATATATATATATATATATATATATATATGGGAATAGGGAACACGGTCCTCCCGACCACCCAACACGCTAGTCCTACCTTCAATTTGGGTGCCACATGATAATTTTAACCATATTTTCATTTATGGATGGTCAATCCACTCTACTTAGATCAAGATTTTTAAAAAAAATTCTAAAAAAAAAACTTAAAACAACCCGATCAACGGTCGACAAATTTAACGGTAAATTGTAGTGTGCAAACAGCCCTTACTATGATTAATTTAAAAATGCCACTTGGCATTTTTTTTTCAAATTTTTTTTCATGATCATTGTTAGGAGAGATGTACCCATCTTGACCAACCCCTAACCCCGGTTAAAAAGTGTCATGTGGTACCCAAATTGTAGGGAGGACTAGCGTGTTGGGTGGTCGGGAGTACCTGTTCCTTACTCCCTATATATATATATATATATATATATATATATATATATATATATATATATATATATATATATATATGTATATATAAAGGGTCTTTCAAGGGCTAGGTGGATAAGGAAACCTTTCAACGTGTTTATGAAAGGAGGAGAAACCCTAAAGCAAACATGGTTTTTGTTGAGAGAGCGATAACGTGTACCTTTTGTTGATTCTCAGCTTCATAGTTGATTTCGATCGTCGTCGCATGTGGTTTTCCCCGATTAGGGTTTCCAAGTAAGTCGATATATTGTGTTTTATCGTGTGTTTCTCCTTTTCTCGACTTTACTTTCTCTTCTTCGTGAATCTATGATTGTTCTATATTTAAAATTCATTCTTTTTGTGTTTGTGCTCTGCTTCCACAACGCAACAATCTGTTGACATGACTCTCTCTCTCTCTCTCTCTCTCTCACACACACACACACACACACACACACACACATACACACGCGCGCGCGCACACACACACACACACAATGTGGTGGTAACTCAGACTATGGCCATAACGGTTGAGTCAATCGAGGGTGGCGATGATGGTGATGTCGTTGATCGATCATGTTAACTGAGCATGGTTGGTGACAACGACGGTGCTCAAGGAGGAGGCGGAAGCGAAAGCGGGGCGTTGGTCCGGAGCTCAGAGGGTCTTTATCACTTTCTCGACTGTCCCCATGGATCTGAGCACCACTTGTGTGTCGCCTCCGCTGCCCGCCAAAGCCATGTGGCCCTTCTACGCCCTCGATCAGTCATTGGCTCAGGAGTGCACTTGTCATGCCCCGGATCTGACTACAAGGGTAAACCAGTCAAACCCGGGGGTGATGGGGTTTTAAGGGTAAGTCAATGTTATAAGGTTGCGAGATTGATTTTATTATTTAGTCATTTATTACTAACTTATCATTAACTACTTACTAGCTGATGAGGGACGGCTTTGAGGAGAAGCCTACCAAAGAAATATTACTGATTCTGGCATTATTCAGAGCATCTAAAACATGGTTCAACAGTTATTACATAATCAACTGAAAATAATAAAACTAGTTAACACCTTTAATATCCTCCCTCAATAGCTAATCAAGCTCCTCTAGGAAGCGCCTGAGAAGGATCTATGGTACCTGAAAAGAGTGTGCAACAACGGGGTGAGTTTACTAGGTAAACTCAGTGAACCGTTAACCCTAAACTAGCTAGGGTAAACCATAGTCATACCCTGCCCTTCTAGAAGTCTACGAGGGCGACAACATATACATACATATATTGTAAATAAGATAGTTCAGCTAGCTAATATGACAGTTCTACTATGGTACAACTACAACTAGTAAATGTAAGACAAATAAGTATCCAGATTAAAAGTATGCAACTAATCACCGAAGGTTAGTTCTACCTACTCCTAAAGTGAACCGGCAGTTTTCTAACTGAGTCTGCCAACAGAACCTGGGTCCAAGTGTACCTGGAGAGCCAGAAATACCCATATGGCCATAAGGGGGCTTGGTCTTTCACCACGGGGCACTCCCGCCCACCTTGCTTTTAGGGGTCATTACCCAGGGGTGGACTACTAGGCCACTAGGGGCTTTATCGCCTGCCCAACCCTGTGACCCTACCTACTTGATTCGGATTATGCACAGGCGGTGGTTCACCTCCTGTCCTGTCCACTCGGGTCCCCTACCCATGCTCGTGAGTAGTGAGTCTTCCCTCTGGGAAGAGAACCTCGACTGAGGAAGTACAACAACCGGTCTCTCTACTGAGACCACCGGTCTCTCCACTGAGACCACCAGTCTTCGTTGCTCAATAGCAACTGGACTGCACCATGCAACCCATGGTCACCAAACACACTCATTCAACAGAATATTAATAAATAATCAGTACAAGTATCTACTTGTTTGCATGCATCCTAGTGTGAATCTAGGTTGAGTCAATCACCGTTACAGCTATCAAAATATTACATGCATGATTATTCAGAGGCAAGGGATAGTATGCCCACCTCCCACATGCAGTACCGGTTTCCCGCCTGCATGCATTGGACATACTATGCCACATACGGGTTTATTTATTATTTTACAGATACAACTACAATCTACTCTAACTAGAACAGAATTAATCATGTTCACCTGGAGAATAGGTCGGTGGTCCACGCTCCTCACGCCTATCGGTCCGGTGTACCGTCGAAGGAGAAACTGACCATCATGGTTTTAAATATATAAGTTGTCACATCTATAAATTACTCAAACTAGGGTTCTAAAAAGGTTGGTTTAGCGATGAGGGACCCATGGGATCCGGTCTCGCTAGAATTCGACTACAGTCGGAGGTTTTAGGGTCGAACCGGTGAAAACCGGTCTATGATCGGTTCAATAGGGTAAAGGGGTCTCTAGGGTTCCAAACTAGGTTCAATACATCGGCATCGATGATCTGAGCACGATGCCACTGGTTTCATCCAATTCCGAGATCGGACGGAGAATTGGTGGTCAAACCACGGTGCACCGACTAGATCGGGCCCATGGCTAAAAAGAGATCCTAGATAGTAAAATTATTATACCAATTCTAGTTCAACAAGTGGGTCTCTTCGAGCCGGTCAAAATGCCGCTGGTTTCGTTCGATTCCGAGATCGGACGAAGAAATGGCGGCTGAACCAATTCTAGACAGTTTACGGGTCTGGTTCAGGTGAACCAGACCGGTTCACTGTTGGGCCGGTTCTGCAGGTCTGCTGTGTACTTAGGCGGGTCGGGTTGCTGTGCAGTCGGGTCGGGTTGCAGTGCAGTCGGGTCGGGTCTGCAGTATTAATATTTTCTAAAAGATCTGGGATAGATCTTTAATTACGGATTGGTCCGTTCTTCTTCTTCCCCACAAAACCAGTGAAACAGGGGGCTGGTTTTGTGCGACGGCTACGGCGGGGGGGCCGGCCTGGGAGTGCCGGCGAGCGCTCGGTCAATCTCCCCCGCACCACCTCCACGGAGGAGATGCGGGTGGAGCCGCCGGAGCAACCGTCGAAGCCCCGTAAAGGCCCGGCTATAGAAAGCCGCGAGTGGAGGTTTGGGTTTGGTTTTTCTCCGACGATCGCCGGCGGAGCCTGGGTTCGGTCCTCCCGACGAGAACCCTCGCTGGGGTCGCAGAGGCGTCCCCCGTCCAAGTGGGCCGCGACAAGGGAGGAGGATGGGGTGTCGGGTTGGAGGTCCGATTGCGCGTCGCCGTAGGTGGCCGGGTTCGGTTTGTTCGGACGGAAGAGAGGAGGTGGGAAGGGGGGAGGGCTGACCTGGGTGTGTCATCGGGGTTGGGGAAGGTACTCGGAGGGGCTGCGGCTGCTCCTCTCTCTTCTCACTCATCCCTGTCTTCTTCTCTCCCTCCTTTCTCTCTCTAGTCCTCTCTCTCTCTACTCCGCTCCGTCCTCTCTCTCTCTCTCCCTCTCTTCGGTTCACGTAAAAAGGAAGGGGAGGGGAGCTGTTATGGTAAGTACGGCTGGGGATCAGGTTAGTTAAGACCTTCCTAACAAAGAGGGTGGTGGTTATGGAAGGAAAATGTTCAGTTTAATGTTCCAAATCTTCACAGTTATCCTCATCCGAATTTCGAATTTTAAATACCGGGGAGGGTGATCGAGGGGGTCTAAACACAGCCAAAAGGTTGAAAGAAGGGTCCTATGGCTGGTCGGGCTCAATCCCGGGCCATGAACTAGGTTCGGTTGGAACCCGGATGCAATCCGTCTACTTACATGGCTGAAAAGAATAACCAGCCGTAAGTTACAAACCGTAGGTCAGAAGTGGGCACGGAAGGACCCGTTGGAAACCTCTCATCGACGCAAACACAACTGCGCTTGGTATATATTTTTCTGACTTGTAGATCTCCCACAATAAAGGAAATACTCTGAATTTTAAAATAGCAATAACTCATTGTCCGGGTGTCGGATCGACCCCCGCTAAGGCTCGTTGGAAAGCTCTTTCAGAGCCTCACCCAATATATCCAGCCTTGCTATAATCCGATCACCCAATCTCTTGTGGTAAACCAAACAATACCGACAGTGGGCTGATCATCGAAATTCTAGGGTTTTAACTACCGGGCTGCCGAAACAGGCTGCGCATACACCCGATCCCTGCACGGGACGCACCAATACGACGTGCTCGAAAATATAGAAAAAGTGAACGTAAAACATCTCATGGGTTTACGACCCATTATTCTAGAAAAAACCCAACAAGAAAGTCTGACAGTAAAAAGACGAAAAGAGCCCTGGGAGGATTTTTATTATTCTCAAATTTAACACCTCAGGTGTTACAGCACTCACCGTGGACAATCGAGCATTTCGACCCAGCTAGTCTCAGCATGCTCCACTATAAAGTGCGAAAAACTTAGAGTGTTAATTATTACTGTTGACATGGTCATGCCTCATATGGTATAGTCCCACATGGATAATGAGAGTGGGAATCCTTATCTTAGTATACTCGATTATTCAACTCCTCAATTGGTACTTTTGGGGAGGAACTTAGGTAGAGCTGGGACAGCTCCGGAAGGTCCTCCCAATTGTGTCCTTGCCATGCGTGTCCCACGTGAGAGAGGGGGGGGGGGGGGGTTGAGATGGTCATGTCTCACACGGTCTACTGTCACATCGGTAATGGAAGTGGTCGGGGATCCATAGCTTGTCTTAATATATCTGTTTACTTCCCTCCTCAATAGGTACCTTTTGGGGAGGGAACTAGGGTCGTCACAGTTACCAAAAAAAATGAAAAAGGAAATGGATGTTAGGTCCGAGACAACAAATATTGGTCATGACACTCATAAGATCACTTTAAGGGAAGGTCCAATTAATAAACCCGAAAAATGCCCTCCTTCACTACTCTATCGTTCTCAACGCCTGCGACAATCTTGGCATCTGCCTCCTTTGGCCAATATATTATAGTTTAGGATCCGGTTTAGCTTAGAAAGTAGTGGCATTTAAATGAAATTTTGAAGCATAATGAGGGGTATTTTTGTCCTTTGTCCTTTGTCAAACTGATATCTTGTTTGGGACTATTCGCTAAGCACCCCCCCCCCCCAACCAAAAAAAAAAAATGCAAAACTTAGTTAGAGGTCCCTGAAAAACAATCTGTTTTGGCTAAAGGATAGCCAAATTGTCAATACAAAAAATGGACAAAAATATCCCTCGCTGTATTTCGAATTTAGGGTTTCATGCCACTCCATTTTTTAACTAAACCTAAACCGAACCCCTAAGATTTATAGGCCATGGGATGAACCCTAGACCTAGACCGAACCTAAATCTAACCACGTTCCTGTTAGGTTTGATGTGGTCTACAGCTCGTAAAACCCTAGGTTTGGCTGTATATGGTTGATAGTTTATTTAGGTTTGTATAAAGGTACGTATTATTATACGTGTTCTATTTAAAGAACTTAAGGAGCCATGACTATATAGTAGTCCATCTGAGTGGGAGACTCAGTGGATCGGTCCTATGAGCCTAAATCGTTCACAGCTCTGATTTGGGTTGGTCGCCCTATCAGGATAAGCTGTTGGAATGACAGAGCATGAGAATCTCCATAATGGTCATTACCAAGCACAATGTCTGTGGCCGAACAGAACCAACACGGTGCACAGATCGGTGAGCAGACACCGGTGCACATAGCCGTGTTTCTGCTTAGGGTAATCGGTCCTAAATCCTGAGGAACCGTGACCGATGGACTAACCAGTTGCGTGTAACTTTGGTTCACCAACGTGTGAGGGATCTAACCACGACCCAATACCACGGTGCGTTGGGTTACCGGGCTGACGTTGCATCGGCACGCCACTCTTGCAGGCTATCCACATCCTTATTGGTAGGTGCGTTCCTTGGTATGACATACACCGCACTAAACCCAGGCCTGGTGGTCAGCAGTTGAGCTGTTGACCGGATCCGGTTGCTTGGCCAAAGCGATTGGAGGTGCGATATGATAGTCAACCTGGAAGGAACCTAGTCATATGGTCACTCGAGTCTGACGGTGCTCTCCACCGCTCGAGTTGACTCATGGCACCAAGTGAAGGGACATTGTATTACCAATACTAAGCGGAGAACAGGGGTATGCGAGAGAGCTTAATAAGTCTGGAAGAATTGGAGTGCAGCCTGCGTCGCACTCTGGGTGGCCACGCAGGTTAACCGGGACCCAGAGGATTGACAGGGACACTCGGGTAGTATGTCGATCGGGTTCGGTTGGAAGCCATGAATCCTAGTCCCTGAAGGTTCCACCCTATCCACGATCATTACGGATCAATACTTTTTCCTTGTCTCACAGCATATTATGAGTTGAAGAAATAATGCCTAATCGTCCTGTGTTCCGTGAGTGCATCGCACTGGAGCATGGTGGTAGCACAGGACTAAGTGTGTTCACTAGGGGGCAACCCCAGAGTAGTGTAGAGACATACGATGTTGCCATTATACTATGAGGAGTCCATTCTGTGTGTGCGTGTTGCACTAGAACGCAGAATGCGAGTTTAGTAATTTTTACTATGGGGCACCCCACCTTTTACTAAGGGCACCCTAATAAATAGTAAAAATACTATTCATCATCCCATGGTGTATTGACTTGTTGCTGATGCCGATGTGGTGCCCTAAGTGTTAGGGTGCATTATCGTGCACGTAGATGGGCCATACATTGTCCCGCATGAGGTGAACGACCCCTAGATGCATGGGGGCATTTTGGTCATTTCAAAATGTCCCGCATGCCCTAGTGGCCGCCATCCTCACTAGGGCTAGCATGCATGGCCATCAAACTTATAATTAAGGGATTAGTTCAGATTTTAATGATTTTGAATCATCTCCTTAATTGCAACAATTCTAATATGGCAACTAGTAATAAAAAGGGGCATTGAATTTGAGAGTAATGAGGGAGAGAGAGAGGAACGGTTTCAAATGACAAGAGAGAGTGAGGGGCACGAATTTCAGATCTGAAATGGTGCATCCTTCTCATATTTCCGATGAAGAACCAAAGCCCCTTCGCTTATGGTTCGGATTTTTGTAATCTTTCTCTCTCGGGTTCATCTCTTCTCTCTCCCTCATCTTCTTCTCCAAGTGTGTGTGTGAGATTGATGGAGATCGCTTGCACTCTGAGGCACTCAGAGATTAGAGTGCAAGGATCCGGGATGATATGTGAGATCGGGTGAATCCGAAGAGATTCATTTCTCTCTTGCATGAGGATCCGGCTCGAGATTGCTGCCCAGATTTTACGGGCAGATCTGCACTGTTTTGATCACTGCAAGAGCTATAGAAGTCCAAATGATTTCAAACCGGTTTCAAACTCTTGGCGTTGAAGTCTTCTTTCCGGCAAATCAAGTTTCGCTCCATTCCGATGTTGGGATAGAAAGTTACGGCCTTTGCACTGAAAGGTGTTTGTGCAGATCCGAATTTGTCTTCATCAATATTGAAGCAATTCTTCGCGGTGTTAAATCCCGCACGAAGGTATAACCTACTAACCCTTAGATCTATCATAATGCATACATATGAGATATGTCAATCATTTCGATAGATGACTATAGGGGTTCGATTCGTATTTGTTTTATCATTTACGCATATGATTAATATGAATGAAAATTTTAAAATGTACCGCACACCGAAACGATCCTCGGGATCAACTCCACCTTCCGCTGCGCCTCCGATATCATTCTAACAAATGGTATCAGAGCCATTTTGGTGTGCGATTCATGAGAAAATTTTTCATGGAACGAATCGTATGTGCATTTGATTAACGAATGCGTCACCGGGGTTTGCGTAGATCATATATTCATATATGTCGCATGTTATGCATAGTGTGTTTTGCAGGGCACCGCTATAGTGTGATTGTTTGCTTTCGGGGGTCGGACCCTGAAATATAATTGCATGGTATTTCGATTGTTTTTGTGATGGATGAATGTAAGGCCTAATGGGACAAGCGCGTGGAGGTTGACCACGGCTTGGTTTTTCCCGGCCCTTATTTCTATTCTTGTCTTTATTCTTCTACCTAGGAAAATGTGTACGAACGAGCAATTGCTCGGAGCGTACTAGTATTTTCAGTTACAGGTTGAAGTCTTGGAGGACAAGGATAGATCAGAGATTCATCACTAGAGGACCGAGCGCGGTGGCCCAAAGTAAGGAATATCTGGAAGATGCCATTGAAGAAATGTCAGAGCATTGCTAGTCAGGTTCAGGGGTCGGACCCTGAACTTGATATCAATGGATGTTTGGTTTTTTCTTTGGTTGGATATTTCTTTAAACCCCGGTGAAAGAATATAATCTGATGCAGTATGTGTTAGTTCGTGGGATGCCTTTTCCCCACTTGGTCCATGCGACCATTAGGTTAGATCTCCATTTATTGACACCCGTAGTCTAATTGGTGTTTGATGGTAGTTGGATCCCATAACACTCGGTTATGCCACCGTTAGGTAGAGGTCCGACGGAGGTTGTCGGATGTCCCTAATTGGTTTGACATCGAAACCAATAGTGATGTGGTGATCATCTACGACATCAGACATCAAGTTACATATGAGGAGTCATACTAATGGGAGACCTTTCCTTGTATGTCTAGACCATAGGCTAGGCTCTAGAGCACAAAGGGTAATGATCATTTTATTTAGTATCGAAGGCTTGGAGAGTACGTAATGTGATTCTCGGGAGAAAGGTGACAACTGAGTATCCACGGGATAGGGACTATGGTCCTTTCCAAGTCTATCTATACTTTATAAGAGGTCTTAACTCTAGTGGGAACGCGGTATGACCAGGGTCTATGTCTAGGTTGTCGCAACCTAGGAACTAAAATACTTGCATTAAAATAACCCTCACCATAATTAAGGGATGTGAAAGAGGACTCAGTGTGAGTGCCCCTGGCCTCCACGGCCAATTGCTGAATTTCTGGGTGATAGGGTATGACTCAACATCCCCCTCGGGTGAGAGTTATGTTCTGTCATGCCGGAGGCTTAGCAGTCTCCTTCGGGATATGGTGGTCACGATGCCAGGAGAGAAGGGCTTTTCCCGCCCTCGCGGGGGCCGCATGAACTCCCGTGTCGTGATTGCCTAGGCTGGTGGGTAAGCATCCGAAGCACCCGTGAGGCTACCCGTTGCGTCGCATGGAGATCACGGGGGGCTGGCCAAAAGGTACCATGTTCCATCATAGTCCGTTTGTGGCAGATTTGGATTGGGTCGGAAAGATCCGATGTGAGCGGAGGACGATACACACTGCCTCCTCGGGCGGGTGTATCTGAATCTGAGATCTCGCATACATGGTAAATTACTCCATGGAAATGTCTTCGCTTTGAGGGTAGCGTTGGCATATGGATGTAATTAGCTTGTTTTAATAATATCCTTAAAATAAGTTTTAATACAATCTATATTCAACCATAGATTCCCTGTCCGCTATCCCATTAGAGAACTAGATAACGGGTACCGACTTCGTAGACCGGTAATGCCATCATGATCTTATATTTAGGGTTAGTAAACTACAATGACTATAAATCTTAATGTCCCTAAACCAGACCTATCGGGTCTAGATGCCACTGTGGTACAGGATAGGGCATATAACAACTAACGAGAGTCTGTAGAGATGTGCAAGTGCTATGTCATAGCATACTTGCAGATAACTCTTCAGAAGTAAGTCAGACATATGTCGGGTCCTCTGATGTAATGTTCTGTTACAGCATCAGATGTCTGAGGGGCGCAGTCAAATGACTCGCTATCTCACCATCAAGAAACTCGTCAGCACTAAGATATTTGATGGAATACTAGTTTGGAAACACATTCTTGGGTTCCAGAGCAAACTGGTTTTCTTTGAAATAGTGCTAGATGTCGAGGTGATAGAGAACATCTGTCTTGCATCCTTATATGGAACCTTTGAAGGCTTTGTCAGAGACTTCAGCCTTTACAAGCTGGAGATGACAGATGCGGAACTTCTGGGAGCTATCCAGGTCACTAAGGATGGGATCAAGATTAAAGGTAATTCCTTTAGTGCGTAACTTAGGCTTTCTATGAAGAGCCTAAAAGTAAGAACTGATCAGAAACTAAAAACAATGACTGTATAGAATCAGGAGCGGACTCTTAAGTCTAGTGAAGCCTAGTGCGAAAGTGCTTCCGATATGGCAACAGAAGGGGCATTGGAAGATTGAACATATGGTCTTAGGGTGCTAGGACAGGTAAACATCAACTCTTGGTAGAGTCGAATTGCCATCTAGTAGCAGTGCTTCTGCTTCTTGAAATATAGACTTCGTGTCTATAGAGATTCAAGGAAAGTAGAAGGCTACTTATTGGTAAGGTGGTCCTAACATAGATACTGATACCATAACAACTGCAGAAGCTATTAATATGTTATCTTAGATTTTTCGATAGAAGGATTTTGATCCTTAGAGATTTAGTTATGTTTCCTCCAAGCTAAATAAAGGTTTTCAGTTCTATTCGATGGCTTTAGTGCATCTCTTAAACTGAATAGGTACCTTCATTGCTAAAGGAATAGTTCATAATAATCTCTTTGTATTAAAATCTAGTTCGAAAATAGATTACATGATAGCCGTAGTATCTAATTCATATTCATCTTATTCCTTGGGATAACTTAATCCAATTGTGGCTCCTATGACTTAGATATATTGTCTCAGACATAATTCAAAGGTTAGTGAAGGCTGAGTTTTTAGATACAGACCCCTTGGAAACCCTTCCGACCTGCGAGTCTTGTTTGGAAGGCAAAATAACTAAAAAAGGGCCACTGAGGTATTGGATTTTGCCCATTCTGACGTATGTGGTTCCAAGAGCATCCAGATGGATGATATCCATTGGATGAGTTCCATAGGTACCTGATGGGGCATGGGATGATATCCCAGTTAATTGCTCCATGGATACCATGCCAGAATGGAATATCCAAGAGAAGGAATCAGACCCTGTTGGACATGGTCTAAAGAATGATGAGTTTTGCCAAGTTTACTACCCACCTTCTATGGGTTACACCTTGAGACACAGTAGAGTATATCTTGAATAATATCTCATCTAATCAGTGCCTCATACCCCTGAAAAGCTGTGGTCTGAGCGAAAGTCTATACTACGGCATTTTAGTATATGGGGATGTCCTGTATATGTGCAGAAGGACAAGAGGGATAAGATGGAGACTAAGTTCAAGGTGTATCTGTTTATAGGTTATCCTAGAAAAATATAAGGTGGACTATCCATGATCCTAAGGAATAGAAGGTTATCGTTTCTACGAATGCCATTTACCTAGAGCGGGATTCTATTATAGACCATATGTTCACTAGTAAGGTAGTTCTGGGTGAATTACTGGATACTAGTGGAGAGCGCATGATCGGAAATGTAGTGGTAATAGATGATGCAGACACTAGTATACCAGAAACTGTAGAAATAATTTGCTTTGTACCACAACCATCTTGTCGCAGTGGGAGCACCATTAGAGCTCTTGAAAGATTTTGTGGACAAACTTTGTGAATTAGTCCATAAATTCAAGAGGATGGCCCCTTGAGCTACGACGAAGTAGTGAAATTTTTTGACAGAACTGTCTAACAGAAAGTCATGGAGACAAAGCTTGCATCAGTGTTCAGTGATACTCTTTTGTACCAGGGTTCATCAAAGCTTTATTAAAGCATATTTGGATTGGGTCAAAGTTAAAGACCCGTGTAAGCGGATCACTGTGCGCACCCTCCCTCGAGTGGGCGTATACTGAATCTAAGGCTTGCGCACCTAGCAACTTAGCCCATTGGGTAGAAGTTGGCAGAAGAGAGGATATATGATGCAGTTTCTAGGCTTAGGAGTTAGCAGGTCAGGAATACCTGGCTTACAGAATTGCAAAAGGTTCATTTATGGACTAAAGCAAGTATCCAGGAGAAACAATATCTATCTTGATCAAGTATGATCTATTCATACAGATTTGATCAAAATAAGCCAAGTGTGTACAAGAGGAGCGATGGAACTATAGGGGTGTACCTAGTACTTTACATAGACGATGTTCTACTGATTGAAAATGAAGTAGGAACGTTGCCTAAGTTAAATGTCTGTTTATTATCTTAATTCGACTGAAAGACCTTCGTGAGGCGAGTTATGTTCTGGAGATCATGGTAACTCGAGATCATCAGAACAAGATTCTCACGCTATCACAAGCTATGCATAGAGATATGGTTCTAGCCAGAATCAATATACAAGACTCCAAAAGGGGTTTCTTGCTAAAGCTTGAAACTGTCGAATGATATAAATCATTTGACACCTAAGGAGATGGCAGAAATATAGAAGGTGCCCTATGCTTATGCAAAGGGTAGTCGTATGCCATGAATGTATAAGATGCTAGTTATCTGTTGTGCAGCAGGAATGGAGGGTCGATTTTAGTCGAATCCGGGTCCAGTTAGCTGGATTGATGTGAAGAGTATACTCGATATCCTCGTCAAACAAGGATTACGAGTTAGTTTACACTTCACAAGACTTGACACCGATTGGATGCACAAGATCTGATTTAGCATCAGATGTGTAATCTAGAGAATCGACTTCAGGTATAGTTTTCACCTTGGGATGAGAAGCGGTTAGTTAGCAGAGTGTGAAGCTATAATGCATCACGGGCTCTACTACAGAAGCCTAAGCACATTGTAGCGTGCGTGACAAGAAAATAGGTGGTATGGCTCGGTAAGTTTATAGTAAACTTGGAAAGCATACCAGAGGCTCAGTTTTTTGTTGTAATAACAAAAGAGCGGTAGCAAGAGCCTAGGCACCACCATAAAAGGGAAACATATCAAATACAAATTCTACTTGATCTGGTAGTTTTAGGAGGAAAGGCAAGTGGCGGTAATCGAGTTAGCATCTACAGATAATGTTGCTGATTCCTTTAGGGAATTCCTGCAAAGGCTTTTGGGCAGCATGTAGAAGCTATAGAGCTCATGACCGTTTTTCCTCGCTAGACCAAGTGGGAGATTGTTAGGTTTGATATGGTCTACAGCTCATAAAACCCTAGGTTTGGCTGTATATGGTTGATAGTTTATTTAGGATTGTATAAAGGTACGTATTATTATACGTGTTCTATTTAAAGAACTTAAGGAGCCATGGCTATATAGTAGTCCATCTGAGTGGGAGACTCAGTGGATCGGTCCTATGAGCCTAAATCGTTCACAGCTCTGATTTGGGTTGGTCGCCCTATCAGGATAAGCTGTTGGAATGACAGAGCATGAGAATCTCCATAATGGTCATTACCAGGCACAATGTCTGTGGCCGAACAGAACCAACACGGTGCATAGATCGGTGAGCAGACACCGGTGCACATAGCCGTGTTTCTGCTTAGGGTAATCGGTCCTAAACCCTGAGGAACCGTGACCGGTGGACTAACCAGTTGCGTGTAACTTTGGTTTACCAACGTGTGAGGGATCTAACCACGACCCAATACCACGGTGCGTTGGGTTACCGGGCTGACGTTGCATCGGCACGCCACTCTTGCAGGCCATCCACATCCTTATCGGTAGGTGCGTTCCTTGGTATGACATACACCGCACTAAACCCAGGCCTGGTGGTCAGCAGTTGAGCTGTTGACCGGATCCGGTTGCTTGGCCAAAGCGATCGGAGGTGCGATGTGATAGTCAACCTGGAAGGAACCTAGTCATATGGTCACTCGAGTCTGACGGTGCTCTCCACCGCTCGAGTTGACTTATGGCACCAAGTGGAGGGACATTGTATTACCAATACTAAGCGGAGAACAGGGGTATGCGAGAGAGCTTAATAAGTCTGGGAGAATTGGAGTGCAGCCTGCGTCACACTCTGGGTGGCCACGCAGGTTAACCGGGACCCAGAGGATTGACAGGGACACTCGGGTAGTGTGTCGATCGGGTTCGGTTGGAAGCCATGAATCCTAGTCCCTGAAGGTTCCACCCAATCCACGATCATTACGGATCAATACTTTTTCCTTGTTTCACAGCATATTATGAGTTAAAGAAATAATGCCTAATCGTCCTGTGTTCCGTGAGTGCATCGCACTGGAGCATGGTGGTAGCACAGGACTAAGTGTGTTCACTAGGGGGCAACCCCAGAGTAGTGTAGAGACATACGATGTTGCCATTATACCATGAGGAGTCCATTCCGTGTGTGCGTGTTGCACTAGAATGCAGAATGCGAGTTTAGTAATTTTTACTATGGGGCACCCCACCTTTTACTAAGGGCACCCTAGTAAATAGTAAAAATACTATTCATCATCCTATGGTGTATTGACTTGTTGCTGATGCCGATGAGGTGCCCTAAGTGTTAGGGTGCATTATCGTGCACATAGATGGGCCATACATTGTCCCGCATGAGGTGAACGACCCCTAGATGCATGGGGGTATTTTGGTCATTTCAAAATGTCCCGCATGCCCTAGTGGCCGCCATCCTCACTAGGGCTAGCATGCATGGCCATCGAACTTATAATTAAGGGATTAATTCAGATTTGAATGATTTTGAATCATCTCCTTAATTGCAACAATTCTAATATGGCAACTAGTAATAAAAAGGGGCATTGAATTTGAGAGTAATGAGGGAGAGAGAGAGGAACGGTTTCAAATGACAAGAGAGAGTGAGGGGCACGAATTTCAGATCTGAAATGGTGCATCCTTCTCATATTTCCGATGAAGAACCAAAGCCCCTTCGCTTATGGTTCAGATTTTTGTAATCTCTCTCTCTCGGGTTCATCTCTTCTCTCTCCCTCATCTTCTTCTCCAAGTGTGTGTGTGAGATTGATAGAGATCGTTTGCACTCTGAGGCACTCAGAGATTAGAGTGCAAGGATCCGGGATGATATGTGTGATCGGGTGAATCCGAAGAGATTCATTTCTCTCTTGCATGAGGATCCGGCTCGAGATTGCTGCCCAGATTTTACGGGCAGATCTGCACTGTTTTGATCACTGCAGGAGCTATAGAAGTCCAAATGACTTCAAACCGGTTGCAAACTCTTGGCGTTGAAGTCTTCTTTCCGGCAAATCAAGTTTCGCTCCTTTCCGATGTCGGGATAGAAAGTTACGGCCTTTGCACTGAAAGGTGTTTGTGCAGATCCGAATTTGTCTTCATCAATATTGAAGCAATTCTTCGCGTTGTTAAATCCCGCACGAAGGTATAACCTACTAACCCTTAGATCTATCATAATGCATACATATGAGATATGTCAATCATTTCGATAGATGACTATAGGGGTTCGATTCGTATTTGTTTTATCATTTACGCATATGATTAATATGAATGAAAATTTTAAAATGTACCGCACACCGAAACGATCCTCGGGATCAACTCCACCTTCCGCTGCGCCTCCGATATCATTCCAACAGTTCCTTCTCGTCTCTGCTACTTGCTCCTGCCGGGGGGCGGCGAGAAGCAGCTGCACCTCGAAGTTGTCTTCTACTCGCGCCCGCTGCTGTCGCCATCGCCAACTTTGCTGCTCGTGCCTTCCTCCGCCACCTCTGTTGCTTGCGCCCACCTCTACTCGTGGTTGCCTCACCATCATTGCTCGAGAAAAACCTAGAGAAAGGGGGCCTTTTCACCAAAACTGATATGTTCTCAAGGACCTTAGACTAAATCGATCTGGTGTTCGTTCTTTTCATCCTACTAATCTGTTGTCATGGCACTTAGGCACATTATCCCCCCCCCCCCCCACGTCCCCTACAAAAAGAAGGAAAAAAACATTAGATTTTTATTTCATGACATTCCTTTCTAAAACTAAACCGAACACTGAACCTGATGATCTATAGACCATTGTTGAACCCTAGACCTAGAAATCCTAAACCTACCCCCTCCCCATGTGGCTTCTCATCTCTGCTACTCGCCGCCACCGAGGCGATAGTGGCAAGCAACTGCAACTCGTGCTCAGCTCTGCAACTAATGCTCATGCCCGCCACCGCTGCTCGCGTTCGTGCCCGCAGGGGAGAAAGGAGAGGCTAAGTGAGGGGGTTTTGGGGATTTTAGTGAAAATTTTGATACTTTACACTAAACCTATCTGTTAACCATGGACCTTAGGCGAAATGAATCTCCAGACCGTCCTTTTCACCCCATCGATATGTTGTTAAGGACCTTGGACACATTAACCCTTTTTTTAACCCCTCTTTGAGGAGGTAAGTGCCAACAAGGTGAGTCGGTAAAGTCTCGGGCGGTTGGTACCTGAGACCTGGGATCCATCCCACTTGCATCGAATTAATAACTAGTATGGGCCTGCCATAACCCACCCATAGATGAAACGCTATGGGGTGCTAAAAAACCAGATGTTAATTTTTACACCCAAAATATTAGTAGAGATACCCATTTTACAATTTCTTATAATTCGATAAGAATCCAAATATTATGTCGCGTAGATGTGTCACGGATTAATGTCCCAGATAGAATGCCACATGCACTTTATGATTTGCTATAAAGTGATTTAGGTGAACCCAATTCCTTGAAGCAAAATGACCCCCTCTTAGCTCTTCTAGCCAATCCAAGTCCTCCCTTCAAGCTTATTCATCAAGATAAAATCATATATGCTTGAAGATGTTTCCCCTCTTTACATATTAGGATTATATCATTTCCCCCCACTTTTATCAATTATTGGTGATTTATTTGGTCTTTTCTCAACTTTCCCTTAAAAATCCCATGTGTTGGGTTCTTCCGTGTGAAACGGAAGAGGGTCAGGTCTTACTTGAGTGAATCAAACAAGAAGAACCCTAATTCACCTTAGTGGGTAGCCGGGGTTTACTGGTGTGATATTCTTTGGGTCCATCAAGTGGGTTAACTTGACAAAGTAGTCTCTAGAAGGGTGAATCTACCTTTAGTGGAGTGGAGTTCACCTTGAGTACATTCGATCTTACGAGGTCGGGTGTTGGTGTCTCCGCTTAAGCGAATCAAAAGAGTCTGAGCGGCGTCTCAGGTGAGCAACTAGGGCCACACGTGTTGAATCACGATGAAGGCGGTTGAGTAGGGAGCTTGCAAAGATCTAGAAGGAGCAAGACGGAAGACGGCATGGTGTGAAGGGTTTGCTCCTAGTATGGCACGCGTGTTATTGCATCCATGTTTGTAACTAGACATTTTCCATAGTGGATTTCTCTCACCATTCGACACAAAGCCGATGAGGTTTTTCCGTGAAGGGTTCCTAGCTTATAAAAAATATTAGGTGTGCTGTAGCTTAAATTCTTCATGCAAGTCTTGTATGCTTATGCCATGCACAACGTAGATACCATATGTTGATATGTTTTACTTGAGTGGGGAGAGAGAGGGCCACATGATATTAATCCACCTCACACAAATCAACTCTAATATGCAAGCGGGGAGTGAATATAAGAGAACCTAAATTTTAATTTACTGTAAGTACTGCTTAGTGCTTTCTGGCTAGAGCAATAATTGTGTCCTTTAGTTAGTCAGTAATTTCAGTCGGATTTCACACCGGAGTATCACGACTTTTAGAGAACGTGGCGGTCATTTCAGTCAAATACTCGCAACCTGATTTTGCGGGTTGCGTTGATTCTAGAAAGTCAATATCAGATCATGTTTTCCTTTTAGTGGGTGGTGTAGTCTCTTGGAGAAACATCAAACAGACCCTTATGATATTGTCGACTATAGAGGCATAGTTCATTACTTTCTTTGAAGCACCTTCACAGACATCTTGACTAAAAAACTTTATCATAGGAGTTATGATCGTGGATTCCATATCCATTCGTCTGAAGATTTATTGTGATAATATCGTCGTTGTATTCTTCTCAAGGAACAACATGAGTGGAAGTCTAACAAATACATCGACATAAAATATCATGTTGTTTGAGAAGATCAAACATTAAATAAAATTTTGGTTGAGATATTGGTACGGAGTTTATGGTTGCCAATCCAATGACTAAAGGATTACCACACATTTAGCTTAAGGGTCATGTGGATCGTATGAAACTTACTGGCACATTGTAATTTTAAATATTATGCATTTGAAAAACCTTAGTTTTAGCCGTAAATAAAATTTAATTTTGTCTCAATTATATACACTTGAGGTTTTGAGATATAAAGTTCAGACAATAAAGTTCTGACACAGTGTGAAGAATGCATTCACTTACAAAGTTATTCGTCGCATAAAATTGCATGGATTGATACATGGAAGGAAGCGTCTGTATGTATGGATTGATACAACTGCCATGATTCGTGTGAGTGAAAACTCATGTTTGAACTTTAACGGTCCACACAAGGAAACATAGGTAAACTTTTGCTCTTGAAATTTGTACACACTTAATTTTTTGATTAATTATTGGCCATTAAAGTTATTGTGCTAAGTGGGAGAGTGTACATTGGGTTTAGCCGCGCGTGACATGATGATGGTCCAATATCACCCATACGGGCTAACCCATAATGAATAGACAGTACCCATACTATTTAGTGGTTAAGTGACGAATCACGATCTTTCATCTAATCCTATGAATGATCTGATTAGGTTTCAGCAATTAGAATTTTGGAGGGTGTCATAGTTTAGTTGTAAATAGTGTTGGTGGTATTTTTAAAAAAATCAATTTTTCTATTTAATATTTTGTTATTTTTATTAAATATTTTATTAGCCATTTTCTATAAATATTTAAATGGCTAGCAATTAAATCAATTATAGTCATTTGCATGTGAGCGTTACAAAAGGCCAACCATTGCTTAATGGCTAGCAATTAAACCACTTAAAACTATTTGCATGAGAGACGTTATATTTTTTGAATGGTGCTTAAAGCTATTTGCATGGGAGACGTTACATTTTTTGAATGATGCTTAATATCACTATTATGTCTCTTCATCTAAAAAAAAAGACTAGTGGGGAGAAGCAAGATATACACTAAAAAAAAATATCATCTCTTCTTCCTCCACATGATAAGCTATTGTTTTGAGGTTTTCAATATTTTTCATTCTAGTAGTTGCTGGGTTCTTGAAAGGAAGATTGGGTTCGCATATCCTTCTTGAAGACGTACCGACGAGAAGGATGGTGGATATCACCGGGGTCGTCGTATCTCTAGGAGCGCTTGCCGGGAGCTCCGTACGTGGAGGGCAATTACGTTCTTAGGACAGCGTCTAGCGCGCTTCGATCCCAGGCCACCTATTTCTCTTTTCCCTTGTTAATTTTATTTATATATAAATTTATGTATTTACATGCAACAATAGTTTTAGATCTGAAATTAAATATCATAAAAATCTTAGTTTTAAAGATAATTATCCAACAATCTAAGAACGTAATTGTAAATATGACTTGTTATTAATTTTTCTAAAAATAATTTGTTGTGTGATTACGAGGAACACCCATTATTGAAGCCGTCAAATGTTCATCGAGGATGGGATTCATCATCTTCCTCGCTAATGTCAAGGTTTGAATCGTAGAATGCAACATGAGGTAACATCTAAACCATAGAGATCTATGATTCTACGGTAAGTCTATTATTAGTATCCTAGAATGTTAACAATGGGTATATATAAGAAATCCATAGTATGGGACATAAATGTATCACCTTTATTTCTTAGCTTTGAGGCCACAAGATCTGTCGGCATTGGCAATTCAAATACAATTAGTCTCTACAAACAAGATAGTAGTAGTAGTAGTACAGACAATCATCAAACATCTTCCTTTGGATAAAATATATAAATAATTACAAACAATTATCATCCTTGACGATTCAATCACCAGATCAATTTTACACAACCCATTGACGACCGCTCGACGATCTGCATCCCAAACCTGTCGGTGGCATCGAGTAGCTATGCACAAGTCGGGCATGGGCTCTAGCAATACGCAGTGCACGATCAACGGCCTAAAGCGCGATGATAGGCGGTTGTTGATCAGTGCCAGTAGTGGCGAGACATGTTGGATCCTGTCGGTAGACGCACATCAACTCTGGCAATTTTGTTAGGGTGACAACTGTCACCAAGGGATCAGGACTCTTGAGTCCTGGCAGTACTAAGGAAAACAAGGGGAAGAAGTTGGGTTAAATTAAAACCCTACATTCTTATTGGATTTCCATATTACCCCTAGATTCTATACATGAACAAAGGGTTATTGGCATGGTGGTATGTTTTGCTTAAGTGCAACGTGGTGTGCACCACCTCACACCGAATTGGGCCTGACGAATCTATCTAGCTGTCCAGACATCTTAATGTCTCATTGGCTAGGGTCCTTAGGGACATGTTGTACCGAGACTATTTAGATATTTAAACTAGAACCCAAAATAATAGTATGGCTCAATTAAGTAAAGTAGTGAACAGATCCTGGTTTGGTGAACCAAAACATATCTAACCTAATAGTATAATACTAAAATGGAAGCCTCTTTTCTGTGTTGTGACACATGGATATCTTTTAAAGAGTTAGAATTATTATTTCGTGTGAATGTGGCTCACTTTTAAATTCTATTAAAAACCTACCATAAAGATAATAAATACTCATTTAGTGACATGTAATGGTCATTTGATGTTGATATCTCTCTCTTTAACAAATGAATCACACTCACTTCATATTTCACACTTCTTCGAATAGTTACGATGTCGTTTGTGCCAAATGACGTACATCAAGTCCTAATTAGCAATTAAAGTCGTCATCTACCTTTGTAATCTCAACACGTACGCCAAAGGACAACCTTGTATGCACTGCATGTGAGCCCCACTCATACGGATGTGCCTCATCAATCACTAGTAGATCAACTTCTGACTTTTCACCTTCAATTGTCATCCTTGACGTTGATCATATCCACATTGCTGCCTAAGTTATGATGGTCGGCTTAACAACTCCATTGTGCCTGGACATCCCATTCATATACGAGCTTAATGATATCACCATCGATGGATCCTCATAGGCCTCCTGTTCTATCCCAGAATGATGTAGGTGATGGCTCTCTCTTTTCGCCCATTAAGAACCAACAATAAAACTTGTCAAAAAGGCATAGGTGTCTAAGACTGACTGATATTTACACAAGCCTAGTGTTCCGCCATTTATCTGGAGATGGTCGTTACAATATAGAATTTCATTTGGATATATAATTCTAATATAGCTAAAAATCTTATTCACAAATCAAGACTCTAGTAGGGAGAGCTCGGCACATACACTTGTGTATGTGTGTCCAGTCTGTAATCCCCATTATCTAGAGATTTTAATATATAGTTTAAATTATTTGGTCAATTGTCAAAATATAAAATCCATTTTGAAATATCTCAAAATGTGGGGGTGCCAATAGAGAAATAAATATGGATAAATATATTTCCACTGAAAATCACTTTACAAGTTAATAGAGTTTAAAATCACTTGTAAGTTGATCCGAGTAAGTCGACTCATTCTTATGAAAGAAACTAATGAAACATCCATATTTTTGTGTTGTGTGTTGTTCTGCAGAACAGTAAAGATGAAATCACCCGGGTGAAGACAAAATTAACTAACTACAAAATTAAGACCTAAAAGGTTAAAGTCATGAGATGACATTAATATCCACTTCTTAAAGTGGAATCAGTGTGACTGATTAATACCAAAAAGGTCTATCTAGGAATTATGTCCTAGAAGCGTCGAGGGGGATAGGGTGAAGCCCATATGAAAGATCACCACGGTAGGAACCCAACCTCACGGAGGTTCAATGGGTAGAAACAAACCGCATTGGTGATTATGAGGAGCACTGATCTCACCTCCCATCCCTAGGGCGCCAGTGCTCATAAAAGCAAGGGGTTAGGTTGAGTTTATACTCTTAATAAATCCAAGACCCATGAGGCAGGGTGCTACCTTGCTCGCACCCTTAGAGGATTCACCGACAAATGTGGAGTCGTGAGGGCCGCGACAAATGGAATAGGGCAATTCCTAAAACACATATGAGATATCTTGCGCATGGCCGTGTACGCGCAAACCCGTTTAGAACTCCAATCTTTCTATATTATGTGTGTTTTTGAAGAAGTCTGATAAATGGGCCTGGTTCAAGGCATAGTCCACCAAGGACCCACAGATGGATCCAATTATCACTAAGTGGAGGTTCAAACCGGAAGGTACCTTCACCTATTGCATAGTATAAAGAATCCAGTAAAAATCTTTTATTTTGAATATTTATTATTTGATGTTTTTTAAAAAAATGTGGGGGATTGTTGGTGGTATTTTTAAAAAAATCAATTTTTTTATTTAATATTTTGTTATTTTTATTAAATATTTTATTAGCCATTTTCTATAAATATTTAAATGGCTAGCAATTAAATCAATTATAGTCATTTGCATGTGAGCGTTACAAAAGGCCTACCATTGCTTAATGGCTAGCAATTAAACCACTTAAAACTATTTGCATGGGAGACGTTATATTTTTTGAATGGTGCTTAAAGCTATTTGCATGGGAGACGTTACATTTTTTGAATGATGCTTAATATCACTATTATGTCTCTTCATCTAAAAAAAAAGACTAGTGGGGAGAAGCAAGATATACACTAAAAAAAAATATCATCTCTTCTTCCTCCACATGATAAGCTATTGTTTTGAGGTTTTCAATATTTTTCATTCTAGTAGTTGCTGGGTTCTTGAAAGGAAGATTGGGTTCGCATATCCTTCTTGAAGACGTACCGACGAGAAGGATGGTGGATATCACCGGGGTCGTCGTATCTCTAGGAGCGCTTGCCGGGAGCTCCGTACGTGGAGGGCAATTACGTTCTTAGGACAGCGTCTAGCGCGCTTCGATCCCAGGCCACCTATTTCTCTTTTCCCTTGTTAATTTTATTTATATATAAATTTATGTATTTACATGCAACAATAGTTTTAGATCTGAAATTAAATATCATAAAAATCTTAGTTTTAAAGATAATTATCCAACAAATAGATGCCCTATCCTTCTATTGAGGTGATCGAATAACTAAGGACTAAACTAAAACATCTCTCTCTCTCTCTCTCTCTCTCTCTCTCTCTCTCTCTCTCTCTCTCTCTCTCTCTCTCTCTCTCTCTCTCTCTCTCTCTCTCTCCCTTCTAAAATTAGTAGATTTATACATGGGTCAAAATGATTAGTTTATCTAGCACTAGATTAATGAAGTGTTAATGGATGTCTAATGGAGAGATGTGCTCACATGAGTTGTCATAGACACATAGCAGAGCTGATCAGCACTTGGTGAAGGAATTTGGTTACGAGCAACGCCATTCAGCCAGCTCATTTTGTCCTCCCGGACCAGGCCACCCTGACGTGGTGTCTGATAATAGCCATCCATTTCCCTGCCAACCATGCAACGGCCGGCTGTGATCGGTGCCACATCAGGGTGGCCCGGTCTGGGAGGACAAAGTGTGTGTCTGAATTTTATTTTTTTTTCTTCTGGGAATTCTTTTCAGGGGGGGGGGGGGGGGGGACAGATGATGCGCACGTGTGGGCGATTTAATAAAGGAGTACGTAGTAACTCCCCACGCTTTTGTCTCTGCTCTACCCCCCTCCAACAGTCCAACGTGCAGTGCAGCATACTTTTTCTATTCAATCTCTACAGGGAATCCAATGCTCTTGTTCTTCACTTCACCCCCTCTCCCGTGTAACCCAGATCCATAAATTGTTGTATGCGAGACTTTTTTTTTTTTTACTGTGTGATACTAGCTTGCATTTAATTCTCTTATTTTTCATCAATTTTACACTCTTAGCCGTTGTTTGATAGCGCTGAAACGGGACCCACGGACCCGCATTTCAACATTTTATCATATAATTCATATGTTTGAAAACACTGAAACAGTTTTGCTCATACCCGCTTTTCATCGAAATCGTGAAAAATCCCATCACAGCCCGAGGCTTGAACTCATTTTTCAGTGAAGCCCCAGCGGCTCACGTTTCAGAGAATCTGACATCCGCTCCGATTTCCAAATCAGTGCGCATTGTCAATTATCTCATCAATCTCATTGTCATTGTATAAGACTACCTCTCCTTATGTAGAGAGAGAACACACAGCTTTATATTACCACAACCGAGGTGGGACTAATAGAATACTAACACACTACATCTTATAGCGTTTGAGGTAACATGCACGAGACCATCGTCGTCGTTGCCGTCAACACTGCCACCCTGACTACCATCGACATCGATCTATAGGCTATGATCTTTTATTATTATTATTATTTTAATATTGAATGCTAATTTGAATAATTTTATACTTACCTCGCATTTTATTCAAAATCAAATGAGGTAGGCCTGAAATATATGAATGGCTTAGTAATCAGAATACCTTAGACAAATTAGGAGTGTCACTAAAGGAAAAGCTACCAGATAAGTATGCAAAAGCAAAATATATATATCAAAATGGACAATTTTTAAACAAAACATCAAACCAGACAAAACAACTACGGGGTAGTTGCAATACCCATGATAGCCCTCCTAAGTTAGAGTATCAACCTTTATAAGCAAACTAACAATGGACATGGTCATATTTCAAAAATTATAATTGATTGTGACAAAGTGTCTAAATATGATTTTGTAAGTTGGAAATACGACTCTATAATCCTGGCATATATTTGGCAATTTAAAAGAGGTATATGATCATTTTCTATATCTGGTCATTTGAAATATTTACAAAAATGTCATGAAAAGCAATATAGTTTAGTATTTTTTAATCTAATCTGCATGGTATAACATCTGTCATTAAATCATATTCCCTTTTCACCGATCCATATTTTCTATTAAGTTATCGAGATCAAAGGGCTTGCGCGATGCACCCGACCCAATTGAGAGAGAGAGAGAGAGAGAGAGAGAGAGAGAGAGAGAGAGAGAGAGAGAGAGAGAGAGAGAGAGAGAGAGAGAGAGAGAGAGAGAGAGAGAGAGAGAGAGAGAGAGAGAAGCCTATCCCAAAGACGAGATATGGAAGAAAAAAAATAGATCAAGGTTCGACTCCTAACTTTGCCTGTAATATTGCACACAAGAGCACTGATAAATGTTGAGAGAATAGTCCCACAGCGGCTTAATAGGAGGGTAGTGAGATCCTTAATGAAGTGTTGAGACCTCAACTTTTAACCCAAGTTTTGTGGCTAAATTTTTTTTCATGTAGTATCAGAGCCAAGCCATTTCATCCATGTGCCGAGTGGGCCCCACACTACTACACCCGTGTGAAAGGGAGTGTTGAGAGAATAGTCTCACATCGGCTGATTAGGAGGGTGGTGAGATCATTATAAAGAAGTGCTAGGACCTTAACCTTTGACCCGGGTTTTATGGTTAAAGAAATGTCCACAATAAACTTGCCATAAAAGGGGCAAGGATTTTTTCCATGCACGCCTAGCTAACCTATCTATAATACATGTTACAATGCGTTTGATTTATTTACAAGCCTGCCACTATGTCCCTTATAAATCCGGTCATTCATGTCACACTCCCAAGCATTCGGTTTGAAAAATAGATATTCAAACCGTCTGATGCGCTAATTCGGATGAGTCTACTTACCCTACTCACCCAACGAACGTGGCATTTGATTACAACCGTCCCATGCATTAATGCTTTCCCCAACCCCCCCTCTCTCTCTCTCTCTCTCTCTCTCCCTCTTCTCTCTCTTCCCTAACCGCCCCAACTCCCTTGACTGCTAAATAAGAGAAGATGACCCACTGCTTGTGGGTGCAAAATATGGCCAAGACACTCACGGGCCCACGATGATGACAGTGGGACCTCTAGCCATGTCTGGGGCCCACGATGACGACAGTGGGACCCTCATCCCTGCCTGGGGCCCACAACGACTGCGGGACCCCCAATCCTGCCTGGGGCCCATGACGACGACAGCAGAGCCCACCAGTTTGGGAGGGTCGGCACATATTCCAAATTGGATTCTCATTTGATATCTCATTTTTCATTCCAGAGATTTTTCTTTAGATTTTAAGAGTTGAAGAGCTATGGTTGAAGATTAATCTTCTTTTCTATCACTTTTTTCCCTTTTCTCTGATTGCTTGTATAAGTGACGCTCAGCCTGTAGAGGTCGCTCTATATTTCGGAGATAGTGGATTCAAGGTTAAGTCTTACGACACGGAGATGCAGGCTTCAATCGAACTTCGTCACCACGTCCTGTGTCAAATCTTCTCTCTACTTAACTCTCCATATTCGATAGTGTCTACATGACAGCTTAGCACGCGACAATGCATCGCACTCAAAAGTCAATCAACTATTGGGGGGAAACCGTATGAAGGCCGTAGTTCCCCCTCCTCCACCCCCACACCCACACCACTCCGCTATCGACTTTCCCATATATCAGACTGTGCCACTAGAAGCGCACTAGTGTCCGTCACCATCGAGCCAAGTTTCATTGACGAATCCGAGACTGAGCCGACCTCCCTCTTTCCTCATGGTCGGCGAGCACCGAAGGCACTATTTCGAGGCATCACTGAGCTTCTCCTTCCCCTTTGAGCTTTGACGCTCCATTGACGCCTGCCGACCCTCTCCAGCCACTGGTAAGCCCCTCCCCACCTTTGTATGCACCCACCTTCTCTCCCTTTCCCCACTCCTTCTTCCCCGGCTCCGGCCACCAACCCGAACCACGTTTGCACCCTCTCCTCCTTCCTCCCCACCACCTAATCTTTCTCCACCTCCTTCTCCAACTCCAACAGCAACGCCAGCACATCAACCACTGCAACATCCCCTCCCCCTTCTTCCTTCTCTCCGCCCTACACAACATCCCCCATTCTTCTTCCTCCCTCATTCCCCACCTCCTATTATTCTCCTTTGACATCACACTTAGCTTGCACTCTCCACCTGCTTCCTTCCCTCTGACCTTACCCACCTTCTCCGGTTCTGGCCTTTAACCCACACCAGCGCGGCAACCCATCCCCTCTCATTCCCTTATATCTCCCTCATTCCTTGACTCCGGTCTGTACCACCCTCCATCCTATTCTCCTTTTCCCAAACCCCGGCAGGCCCCGCCCTTCTTCTTCCCTGGCTCCGATCGTCGATTGCATGCACCACCATCTCCCTACCCTACCTCCCCCCTACCTCTCTTCTCCTCCTCCCCAACCCCAGTACTCCTCTCTCATCTTCTTCCCTGGTTCCAACCGTTGACCGCAAGCACCACTATCTCTATACCTTACCTCCCCCACCCTTTCTTCTTCTCTACCCCGATCCGGATGCGTCTGTGAGTGTGTGCCTGCATGGTGGTTCAACCCACAGGCTATTGGTGGCCTGTGAGGCGCTGACCAGATGCGGCGGGTCAACCCGCCGTAGACGTCTTTCTCTTTCTGTCTTGGGCGCAGTCTGCCGAACCCGCCGTAGACGTCTTTCTCTTTCTGTCTTGGGCGCAGTCTGCCGATGGCGAGGTAGTGGCCGCTGACACTTCGATGTGCTGTTAACAATAAAATGCCGTTGTGGAACTCTCTTTTCAAGAATTAAGCAGTGAGAGATTCGAGCATCATTCGTCTGGCATTGCTGTTGAAGATGGCCGACTGTGTTCTACCGTAGAAGACGACCATAACAATACTGACAGTTACATGCCTATCGACACGTGCTTCCACTAGTCACTCTATATCACTCTTGAATTAATTTTGTTTCTTTTAACATGTTTGAACTTTAAATGGGGGGAATTTCAAGCCATGGTCATTTGACCCGTAGCTAATATATGATAGTTTGGTTGTACGTTTGCCAACACTTTCATGTGATAACATTTAAAGCCCTGCTAATAATCCCAAGCACTTGCATGGCCCTTGGCCCTATGCCTTAAAACAACTACCCAAGACTTCCTACCCCTACAAACAATTGCTTCTTAATCCTTATCCTAAGTGAAGTTTTCTTGCCTTTCGATGCTAAGTAAGACATCTGGATCGTTCCCTAATGTGCACAAAGAAAGGAAGCCGTTTGATTGTATGTGAAAATAAAAAAGATATGAACGAGATGCATGTGTGTAAAATATAGATTGAACGGCTCTCTATTCTTTTTTTTTTTTTTTGAGATCGGCGGGTGTCCCGAAACCTTTCGGGCAATGACCCACTTCAAGCTCGGACTAATCCCTCCGGGAGTGAAGCCCGACCCACTCGGCAATTCCCACTTCACTCCTGGGTAAATCGAGGGGAGGAAGAGTTGAACCCATAACCTCATCACCAAAGCATCAGTTGCTTTGCCAACTCTCCTATCCCCTGGTGGGTAACCGCTCTCTATTCTTCCATAAACCGTTGGATGTCTCACTTAGCATCGGAATCAAAAATGCCCCACATTAAAAATAACGCTTTTTTTATTTTAAAGATCATTAAAAATAATTGGGTAAATTGCAAAAACCTACCTTAAACTATACACCTCATTTCATATGGGTCTCCCAACTATATTTTTGAACAATTTGATCCTTGAACTATGCTCAGTATGCATTTAGCCCCGCCATCAACTTTTTTATTCCGAAAATATCCTTATTAATTTCTAATAAGACTCAAAATAATTTTTAAATATTTAATTTATGCTTACTAGGATAAGGGTATTTTTGGAACAAAAGTTAACAGAGGGGGCTAAATGCAAACGGAGCATAGTTTAGAGATCGAATTGTTAAAAAAAAAAGTTGAGGGACCAATATAAAATAAGGTGCATAGTTTATCGGACGTTTTTGTAATTTACACTAAATAATTCTTATCCTAAGTGAGTCCTTCACATCTTAAGATCTGCTGACACTCTAATTAAGAATGGTGGGGCAATTGATACGATGAATGTTGATCGAATGGCTATGGATAACCCCCCCTCTAATTTTGAAGAGGTCCATGCAATTTCTTGTGCTGACTCTTTATCTTTTTTTTTTTTCTGATTCCTCCCCAACTAGTAGGATGAAAACCGAAGCATCCCCTATTTTTGACGATTTGCAGAAACCTCCCTCGTGTACACAGTTCAAGTAGTCGTGTAGGGAGTTTTAGTATTAAGTTGAATTCATGAGGGAGGTTTATGCAAATACTAATGTGAGGGGCTCTACTTTGCTTCTATATCAAAAAACGGCAGCGCGATTTGGAATCATCAGTCACGATGTGTGTGCTTCCCAATAGTGACAAAAGTGCTCTATCACATCGTGGCCGTTGCTTTTGTATCACACATGTGAGGTTACTAGTTTTTTTTGGTACATGCTACACCACACCAATCCTACTAGTGAAATACTAGACCCCTGGCCAAGGCAAGAAGGCGCTACGCTAGCGGAGTCGCCAGAAGGTCTCAACATGAGCAGAGTTAGAGGAAGTTGTCACATGAGCGGAGGGGGCAGAAGTCTCCCACGTGAGCATCGAACATGTGACAACTAGCCACAAGGAAAGGTGCAATTACCACTAGCTATTTTCGTTACTAGAGTAAGTGAGTCCTACTAAGGAGGCTTTAATAATTAGCCTATGGGTTACAACCCACAAAATACTTTAGACAGCTTCTGTGTAAAGGCCGCCCCCTCTTTCACCAAAGACAACACCTGTCTAAATGCCACCTTCTCTCTCTTCAGTCGCATGCTGTCTCCCGCCGCTGTCACCGGCAACCCACCACCACTGTCTCCTTCCTCCTTCTCATTCTCATCTTTCTCGTCATCTTCCTTTTTTTCTTTCCCTCTCCTCCTCCTCCTTTTGCCTCTCATTTCTGGTTGAATGCACGGTAAATCATTCGGCATGTTTGCCCGAGTGTTAATATTTCAATGGGGGAAGGTGGAGGAAGAAGAGGAGGAGTAAGAGGAGGAAGAATAAAGGGAGGAGGAAGAAGGGAGAAAGGAGGAGAAAGAAGGAGGAGGAAGGAGAAGGCAACGATTCTTTGTCGTCGGTGGAGGCATGCGACGTCATGCACAGGGCTAGCGATGGGGCGACCGGCATGGGCTACCAATCAACCAAAGGCCCAAAGAGCTGGGGACACATTGAGTGTTTTAAAAAAATTTAAATTAGGACAGCTTATGATATTTTGTAGGATGTATATATCCCTATCCTTATCCTATTAGTTGAGGAGGAGTTAAAAAAATAAAAAGAAAAAAGAAAAAAACAAAAAAACAAAAAAGAACCATTTTGAGAAGGAGCTCCACAAGTGAAGATACTTCCTAAACCACAAGACTAACTCTTGGTCAAGGATTACACAACGTGATAAACGACACACATACTATTTGGTAAAAAAAAGATCCATAGAGGGATTTATTTGATGTTTTACATCTTTCCAGGATAAGACAGCACTGCCCCCTTTCTCTCTCTATATCTCTCTAGAGTCTAAACATGCCCCTCTCTCTCTCGCTCTCTCTAAACAGCACTGCCCCTCTCTCTCTCTCTCTCGCTCTCTCTCTCTCTCTCTCTCTCTCTCTCTCTCCTGCTGTAAAATCTGCGACACATTGAGGTCCCCTCCCCCCCCCTCTTAAACCCAGCCAACTATTTAAACCTCCACAGCAGAATCCCGAAGAGCCACTCATTTTCCATTTCCCCCTATTTTCTCCCCCCCCCCCTCCTATTCCGTAATTTTATTTGGGTTGCAGGGTTGCCCACATAGAGAAAGGGAGCCGAAGCCTTCTCTCTGCACCCAACAACTCTACCTTTCTACCATCCCACCTCCTTTTCTTGCCTCCCTCACCATCCTCTCTCCTCTCCTCCCCCACCTTTTCTCTCTCTGCAACCTTTACTCTGACAAGCATGTCAGGCCTATATGCTCGTAGCTTCTCCCCTGCAAGAGCCCTCTCCCCCCAGATAAGAAGTAACCCAGATATAGAAAGGTATGAGTAGAGATATGGAGAGCTCAAACAGAGTTTTTTTTTTTTTTTAAGAAAACCAATTTTGTCTTGATTTTCTTCTGTTTTAGTGATTCTTGATCTCTATTTAATATTGGGTTTTCTGTGCTGTGGTTGCTATAGTCAGTACTTGGCCGAGCTATTGGCAGAGCATCAGAAGCTTGGGCCCTTCATGCAGGTTATCCCCATATGCAGCCGCCTGTTGAATCAAGGTGAGTCCTTTATTGGGTTTTTTTTGTGGCTCTGCCCTGAATCCTAGATTTGGGTTTTTAGTGATTTTCCGGTTCATCCCGATTTCGGGGGGGTTTTTCTTCCCTATTCTTGATCTTGGTATTTTTTTACAATTAAAGAGGAAATAGAATTGATGCATCGTCTATGAGTTCTACATATGGATTTTCTTGAATTTTGTGATTTTGGAAAGTTTTTTTGTTGTTGTTGTGATGCCAGTGATGTTCAATGGCATTTATGAGTAGAAAAAAGCTATTGTTTCTGTGCATGCTGAGTAATGCTCGATCAGTTCTAGATGTTTCCATCTCTATCTTTATTTATATTTGTAGAAGTTTTGCACATGCTGCTTCATTGCCTTTTCTTTTTATGTAAATTACTGTTTTCTTTTAATTGTTCTAGCATGGGAGTGTTTCCCGAGATAGCTTTGTATTCGTCGAACATGTCATCGCACTATTTATATGCCAATTATATAGGTTTGTTGAAGTCGGTGATAATCTTTCTACATATTTTCTTGATTAATCTTTACATCTCTCATTGAAGCAACGAAGCAGCATAATTGGTTGACCTAAATATGTGTCAGACTCTTTTATAAATCTGTATCATCTGCATATTTGTTACTGTTGGGATTTAGTCCCACATCGGTTGGGGATGGGCAAATGGTGTCTTCATATACCCTTTTTAGTGGACCTCCCCTTACGACCTGGGTTTTCATTGGCGTAAGTTGCCATGGACTTGGAAATTTGGTCTCTAATAGGGGAAAATATGTCTTTAACTATGCAATTAGTGTGGGCACTGATTGTATGCCAGTTACCCGAATTGGTGACTCAAACAATCTTTGAGGTGGATGCAATTGAGTATTTAGCATTTGTATATAGCAATTATGTTCAAGAGAGCTGAGATAGGGTTTGTGAGAATGTGAGATGGAGGTTCAGAATATCTATATTAAACGGGGGATTATCAGGTGTTGGCTACGAGGTTCTTGATTGAGTGTTGTACATACTTGATGTTTTGGTTTTCCTTGTTTTAAACTTTGTTGTCTTGTATTGATGTTGGACTTTAGACTACACCTTTTATCTGTAATATACCCTCTTCTCTGTTAGCGTGCTTTTCTATGTCGTCGGTGTGCTTTAAAATTTAAATAATGCATGTGACTTTCATACTGGGATAGTCTTCAGCATCAGTTATTAATGAACTGATTCAATAAGATTCATAATACTTGCTGCAAATGGTTGGTAAAGTATGGTTTGTAGGTTTAGCCGTGCTTATTCTAGAACGCAATTCTAAGCATATTCCTAATATGATGCTCTCAGAGTAAGTACTAATCTTATTAAGGTTTTGATTTACTATAGGATGCATACTTCTTCTGCCCCCTTCCTGTGCACATGTTACAAAATTAGAACAATATAGGAATACACAATGATGGATATAGCATTAGAACTTATATTGCGAGTGGGAAAGAAACTCTACTGTGTGATTATGATCAAATTAAAAAAAAGGAATACTAACGGACATATGTAATCAAAACTTGTCTTGTGATTAGAGAACAAATCTCCAACTCTGAAGCTGAAGTATTCCTTCGTTAGTTAGTGTTACTAACCCTAAGTGCTCCAAAAGGCTAACCTCTTGGAGGGGGAGAGTACAACATGTATATTAAGTGGCCTAATAACGTCCTTCGATCTAAATCTGTCTCAACACTCCCCCTCACGCAGAGCATGTGTGGCAAGGAATATTGCACAATTGAAAGAGAGGGGGGTGGGGTGGTGGCGGCTAACCTCTTGGAGGAGAGAGTACATGTATATTAAGCGGCTTAATGGGACCCCCTTTCCGATGTGGGACTAAACATGTCTGTACAGTTGGAAAGGGATGAAATATGTCATGTTCATTTTTCTGGCATAAGGCAATCCAACTTTCTATAGTATAACACACAATAATTTATATCCTTATATTTTAAAGGCCATACCAATCCCCACATGGGGTCATCGCAACTATCTGAAGTACATTAGGATTTGAAATGTAATTAATCTTGTTGAATGTTGTTTCTTTTAACAATGGAAAGCTTAGCATTATCTTGTAATAGTTATTTCCCCCCATAAACCATTTTAAGAGTTAGGCAAAGCTTCTCAGCATCCATTTTTGGTTACCCTTTTAAGAATTTGACTGAAAGCAAAGGAACACGTGACGGAGCAGTGGTTTTACTATTGAATTTATGTATATCACCTTAAATTTCCTGCAGGGACTATTGTTACGTCTTTCCGCTCTTTGACGGCAATGTCATAAAGTTAGTAAATAGTTTTATAAAGTCTTTAACAGACGTGAGAGGTTTATGTAGAGCTACGAGGAATTTTGTAAAGATTTCTGGAGGGGGTTAATCTACCTGGGAACAACTTTAGAAGATCAATGGAAAAAAAACATATATTTCTAGGGAAAAAAGAGAACACACAAAAAAAAGTGAGAAAAATATGTAACCATATTAGGGTTCCTCCTTTGATTGGTTATACTATGGCGCAAAACATTATTAGATTGATATATGAAAGTCCTTGTTATCTCTTTCATCAGTTCATGTTGCCATACTTCCATAACCCTGAAGACATCAAAGCAACATGATGTGTGTCAAAGGATATTCAAGAGAGCATTGGTCAATCAGAATGCAACGAGCTTATTCGACCATTCATCAGGTATAACTTGCATTCATATTGATGATATTGGACTTTGTTATATGAAAGGCATTAGGAAAACCTTTGGTTTTCGGCTTTCGTGCATCGTACTGATATGAAGCAAAATGCATGAAATTTTTTTGTTTTGCAAGTGTATCATGCGTTTCAAAGTTTCACTTGTTTCAAAAAACATTTTAAATGTTTTTAATAGTCAAAATCTTGTTTTAAATGTTCATGCTTACATGGTTTTGGTTGCACACTTTTCTGAATACAATTGTGGTCGTTATACAACAATTAGAGTTTCTGGTATTACCCCAGGAAACTGGAGGTGCACACCACCAGTCTCCAGGTGGGGGTGCCAAGCTAGTACGCACCGCTCGTGTTTGATGAGTGTTTTCATGAATTTTAGAGTTTTGTCTGATTATGATGTTGCCCTACTCTAGCCCATTCAAGTCCAATACGACTTGGGATCCCTAGAACTCTATATATAGCCTTCATATAACCTAAGGGAAGTTAATGCAAGATTGATTAAACCTCTTGTGATTGTTCTTCAAGGATCTTGCATACTTGCCTTCTATGCAGTCAAAGTCGGTAGTCGGCCCTAGTCGGCCAAGGGCCGACTAGGACTAGTCGGGACTAATCGGGATTAATTCGGGACTAGTCGGCCAAAACTTATTCTAACCCCTCCCCCCCTCCCTAAACATATATGATATATGAACTAGCATAAATGTCAATAAGTATATGATATTAGTTTGTTAATAACAATACATACCTTCACACTTCACAGCATGGGTATAAATACATAAGTAACAGTCTAACATAACACAGTTGTATTGGCTTCATGCCCATGTCAAAAGACTCAGAACTAAGAATTCATCACAATATTTGTTTGATGATGTTTAATCAGTGAACAACCCAATTTTGATTATAGGGTTTTATGGATATCAGCAAATAAACTAATTATTTGTCTATGTTTTTATCTGAGATTCTCAGGTGCTCAACAGATGATTACAGGGAAGAGCCATAGTTGTGAGTCAAGCGACTCAAGACTTTGAACCAATGTAAAAAAATCCAAACAAAATTGCTTGCAAAGACTCCTTTCAAAAAAAAAATTGCTTGCAAAATGCTGCCTGGGGACTAGTCGGCAGTCGTTAGTCGGGGACTAGTCGGGTCTAGTCGGGGACTAGTCGGGATTCCGCCCAGCAATGACGGAATCGAAATTAATCGGTCGGCAAAATACCGCCCAGGGACTAGTCGCCGACTAGTCCCGACTTTGATAGCATAGCTTGCCTTAGTTTTCATCGTTCCAGTCTTTGTTCTTTCCAAAGTTTCTTTCTTTCATGATTTATTTGGGTTCTTCATGCAAATAGATCTCAAGAAAGAATGACTAAGCATAAGATATATCCATTTGAGAAGCCATCTACAAATATAACATAATAGTGATAGGATCCTCAGAGGGGATGAATCATGGACCCAGATGATTGAGTGATCAAAGGTGGATATAGAGATAGAGTTAAGAAGATTAAGGGGAAGATGGCTTATTGGGAAGATGATAGCTGATTCAGGATGAAGGGCCAAGGAAACAAAGACCAAGGACATTGATGCAAGCAATGTCAAGAAGACCACAAGAGACATGGCCAAGCGAATGATGCCATCAGTTAACATGTGAGGATGTAACATCACGTCCAATGGAGGCAAAGTGTAAAAGGTATGTAGAAGATGCACATCATCAATACGATGGAGCCCCAGACGCGTAGGCACACACCAATTGTCAGCTTCAAAATATGTTTGAAATAAAAGGTGGCATAAAATGAAAATGTGTAATTATATAATATATATTGACTAACCTCAAATATATATCATTGAAGAATAATTCTATAGAAAATGGAATCGTTTGAAGTCCTTTCTTCATCCTTTCACCTTCATATCATTGAGGGGATCTACACTGTTGGCGTCGTTCGAGGTGTATCTCGAGCTTGCCTGTAGGGAGTAGAGAAACTTAGATTGTTGCGATGATCCGAGGCATAACAATCGCACGAAGGAGACGCTTGTGGACTCGTGTGGAGGAAAGCTACAGAGGAGGAGACTTCTTGTTAGTGGATCCTCGTGGTGGTTGCTAACTACCGGTGCTAGACTCAGGATTGGGTTGTTGAAGTATTGCACGCTTCAAATGTAGCTCTCTGTTGTAAGCCGTTTCTCATTAGTGGATTTTGGCTTGCATCCGAGCTTGCTCGGGGTGATTTTTACTCGTTGGGGTTTTTTTACTTACATATCTTGTCTCATCTCTTTATCTATGAATATGTGACTGCTTGTTTTATTATGATTGATGAGAGCACATAGTGTCCTTAGAAAACACTATTAGAGCTATTCGATCTTCCGCAAGGATTTTTTTGTGTGGTCCGTCTATTCACAGTTGGTATCAGAGCAAGCTGCTCTAGTTTGTTCTTATAGGTCATTGTTGTTTGTGCTACAAAAAGTACTTAAAACGAAGGGAATGTGATAGGTTTAATTACCCGTATTGGAAAGCAAGAATGCAAGCATTTTTATGTTTGATATATGAGAGGGTTTGTGGGATAATCTCTAAACTACCCATTAGGGAAGGAAAATAGTGAGTTGCAAAGTTGCAAAAACTCACAAGAAGTTTTGAAACTCTTAGGATGGAAGAGAGTAAAACCTTTGCTGAGTTCTATGCGAAACTTATTGATATTGTGAACTCTAGTTTTTCCCTTGGGGAGGATATCCCGAACTCTAGGATTGTGCACCAGATTCTTAGGTATCTCCCTGAGGGATTTAGATCCAAAGTCATGGCTATTGAAGAATACCAAGATGTTGCTTATTGAATCCGGAAGAGTTGGTGGGGAACCTCAAAACTTACGAGGACAATTTGCCTCCTGTGAAGAAAGGTAAAGGGATTGCCTTCAAGGCTTCCAAAAGTGACTCAGATGAGTCTGATGGAGAGCAATATGCTATGATTACTAGGCAATTTAAAAAGTTGAAAACCCAGAATATCAGAGGGTATGAGAAAGGGAACTCATCTAGGAGTTATCCTAAAATTGGCGACAAGACTAAAGGTTGTTTCAAGTCTAAGCCTAAGTTCGAGAAGAAGGCTTCTGATAAGCCTAATGTTGAGATTGTTGATGCAGATGTTCAATGTCTTAAGTGCATAGGGTTTGGTCACATGGCGAATGAGTGTCCAACCAAGAAGCAAATGCCTCTTTAACGTGCTTTTATGTCCATTCTATAGCTTGAAGTATGTTGACATCTAATTGCCATGCATGCCGATTTATAAATTCAGTCTGGTAACCTATATTAAATAGTATTGATGTATGGATGTTCTAAGAAGCAGGAGAATGGACATGTCTTTCATGGATATGCTGTTAAATGTTTTGTACACAACAAACAAGTTGCATCGGTGTTAAGCGTTAGTGTCATAAATTTCCTATTCTGTTTGTTCATCTTGATCTGCATATGGATAACTTTTGTCTCAGCATAAAAGCTAACTTACACAATTTATCTAGGTTTCTGGTTGTGTTTTTTTATGTTTATATTTTCTACATATTGTTGGTGCTTTTTACTTTTTAACAATCAAATGTCTTTTTGTAATTTAGAAATGCTTTCAGCAGGAATGTTATCTTTTCCTTTGGTATTTACTTGCTACCTATATGGTTCTGTGTAACAGAGATTAGACGAGTCTCTGGAATGGGCTCCAACCAAGGATTTGGAGACTACGACAGGCTGCAGCATCGAAGTCCCAGTCCCATGGCTTCTTCAAACCTTATCTCAAACGTTGGGGGAACTGGTTTCGGTGGTCGGAATGGGATTCAGCTGGAGGTATATGACCATATCTCTTTTCGCTTCCACGAGCCATCATACTTACATCCATTTTATTTTAACGTCCTAATCTGAGTAGTTTTGTTTTTATACTTCTAGTTACACATGAAGATGTCAATACAAGATACTGATTTAATGATACCAACTGTAGTACTCTTGAGTTCAGTGTGTTCTCCATCAGATTCAACTTCAGTTTGAGTTCTTTTTTTCGGTAAACTTTATATTGATTTGTGCAATATGCAACCTCCTTTGGCTTTGTCTGTATGAAAGTATATAAATTGTCCTTAACGAAGATGTATGCTATCTACCTACCTAGAACACTAGCATTTTTTTATAATTACGTGATAATTTCCAAATTGCCCTTAACGAAGATGTATTGATGCAGGACGGCCGTCGATCGTCGGCGCAAGAGATAGGAAGAAAGAAGAAGATAAAAGGGGGGGGGCCTCACACCCTTGGCCTCTCGCCAAATCCGATCTCACATCGGCATTGAGCCTCTCGCTCGCTCTCCTCTCACAGGGGAACTCGTGGCAAACGCACACAATTTTTTTTTTCATTCAATCATTCAGTGCCTTACAAGAGGAGATTAGGTCTCCTTAAATAACCAAAATAGAGATAAATGCAGTCCCTTATAATTTGGGCTCACAATCTTCCAAATCTCAACTTCCCATCATAATTTAAATTACCAAATCTTATCTAATTAACTTCCTAATATAAAAGATTTGAATCTATTCAAATCTTACCTAAAAATCAGGTTTTAAAATAACCATAACTAATAAATCCGAAATATGCTATTTTCGGATTAAAATAATATTTTCGGAATGAAATTAATATTTTATTCCGAAAATACTAATTTCATGGATTATTAATCCGAAAATGATTATTTATTCCTATTCAAGTTTCGAGATGCGTGCAAGTCTCGAAACGTGTGCTCGTCGAATCTGCTCCCGCATCAAACTCCTCAGCTACGAAAGAACTCGACCTCGAGTTCTGTGAGTCCCAGGCAGGAGGCAAAGTTAGTAGCTGATGGTGAAGACCCTGTAGTGGATGTCGTGCCATCAAACAATTGCTTCTCGGATCCCATACAAGCAGCATGTTGGAGTAGTGGCTGAAGTAGTCCGGTCCGGAGGAAGACACATACAAGTGAAACTGGAGGAGTACCCGAGCCGAGGGTGGAAGGTCTAACCCGAGGAAGTCAACTGTCGGGACTAGTGTGTTGAAGTCGACACCCGATAACGGCTCTGCAGGAAATGAATGCTCCACTGGAGGCAAAAGCAGAGATAGCAGATCCACTGAAGATGCTGTAGAAAGTGGAGACTCGACCGGCGGTACTGTAGCAGGCAGAAGATCATCGACTGCCGAACTCGGAAACTCGTCCGGATGTGGAATATCCTCAGGAATCTCCATTGGTGGTACTGCTGGAGGTGGTACCACTGGTGCGGGTGGAGCCGTCGGTGCAGGAAACACAACTGATGGAGGTCCGACTGAGGCTCGGACTTTGCGCCGTTGTATGATCGTAGCCTCTTGCTCAATCTCGCTAATCAGTTGCATCACATCATCAAATCGCTCTTCAGCCGATCCTCCTTGGTGTAGAAACCATTGGACAAAGGGGTCGGTTGTCATACTCAGCTCTCGGGCTCGATCCGTGATGCGCCAAACATAAATAAAATCACTGGATGTGGAAGGGTATAATATAAGACCCAATGACTTTACCCAATCCATAAGTTGTGCAAAGAGGGCGGTCTGATGGAACATGACGATCAGGGGCAAAGTCGTAATTCTGTAGTGTTGGGATGACTGGATGGAGGCACAGAGGGCACGACTGGATCGGTTTCGCAAAATCGTTAAAGATTGGTATTTTGTCCGACCAATTCCGACAACCAGTTTAAAAGTTATGGCCCAACGAAGTTGTCGGGTCTGAATTGACTATTCGGGTTGGATCCGAATTCAAACGGGTTCAACAATTAAAGTGAAGGGGCTGTTTTTGGTTTGTCTAACAATGGGATTAATTGACACCTTTGGATGGGTATCTAAGGGTGTGGGTGAGGGGTAAAGTGGTCAAAGAAATGGATTAAAGGTGTGATGATTTAGGGTTGTTTTGGGTTCAGTCGTTCAAGTATTTGGGGAACCAAGTACTGGTAGGTGCAAGGAGGGGAGGTGGCGTCCAGCACATGGAAGGCAAGCAAAGGTAGCAACAGCATAAGGTAAGATTTCTTTCCCTTTTTTTTTCTAACTTTCCTTTTTCTTTTCTTCTTTCTTTCCCCTTTTTTTTTTTCTTTCCTTTTCTGATTCCCTCACAGATCTGACGAGAACCTTTTTTTTTTTTTTTTTTTCCACAGATTAGCAAAAACGGGTAAAAACGTACTAGTGAAGGGCTGAGGTGGGGCTGATCGCGGGGACGGCGAAGTTGCGCGGGAGGCCGGATCAGATCCGGGAGGAGCCGGTCGGTGGTTGACGGTGACGGACTGGGGTTGCAAGGGGGTGACCTGGAGGTCGGGCAGCGGCGGATCTCAACTTGACGAGGCTCGGACGACGGCGGCAGCGACTGGGCTGCACGACGAGGGTCGGGCCGAGCGAGTCGGGGCCACAGGGCTTGTGAATCGGGGTTGATGGTGATGTCGATGTTGATGGTTGCCGGTGATGACGAGCCTCGAATGACACCGCGGATCGTCCGATGGAAGCGGAATCCGTCGAAACCCGCTCTGATACCAAATTTGATGCAGGACGGCCGTCGATCGTCGGCGCAAGAGATAGGAAGAAAGAAGAAGATAAAAGGGGGGGGGCCTCACACCCTTGGCCTCTCGCCAAATCCGATCTCACATCGGCATTGAGCCTCTCGCTCGCTCTCCTCTCACAGGGGAACTCGTGGCAAACGCACACAATTTTTTTTTTCATTCAATCATTCAGTGCCTTACAAGAGGAGATTAGGTCTCCTTAAATAACCAAAATAGAGATAAATGCAGTCCCTTATAATTTGGGCTCACAATCTTCCAAATCTCAACTTCCCATCATAATTTAAATTACCAAATCTTATCTAATTAACTTCCTAATATAAAAGATTTGAATCTATTCAAATCTTACCTAAAAATCAGGTTTTAAAATAACCATAACTAATAAATCCGAAATATGCTATTTTCGGATTAAAATAATATTTTCGGAATGAAATTAATATTTTATTCCGAAATTAATATTTTATCCGAAAATACTAATTTCCATGGATTATTAATCCGAAAATGATTATTTATTCCTATTCAAGTTTTGAGATGCGTGCAAGTCTCGAAACGTGTGCTCGTCGAATCTGCTCCCGCATCATGTATGCTATCTTCTCTCCATATCATTAGGTCTTACATTATACTATCATCGTGTCTCAACAAAAATGGCACACCTCCATAGCCATCATACCCCACATGACAACGTCACGGTAAACATTCTCTCTCGAACTGGACTAAACATCTACTTGTGACATATACCTCGACCCCTCCCTAACAAACCCATTTTACATGGATTCCTAGTTTTTTCAATTTTGAAGCTAACTTTGTTGCTGTTTCGTGGAGCAGAAGTTCTTTGTTCTATCACTATCTTTTGTAATAGTACACAATATGTCCCCCTCGTTCAATGTAGCATAGGAGCCTCCCTTTGAACCATCGATCTACAATGACAAGCACGGTTCTCATAATATTGACCGTCATCATTGCATTGTGTGGTTCAATCTCCTCTATATCCTGCTCCTCTTGGTCCAACTCAACATTTTCCTAGGGATCAATTCCTTCCTAGTTGGTTATATTTTATCTTACGACACCCTAATGACTGATGAACATGTTATCCACATCTATACTATAATATGTGGCAGATGGAGTTCTACTGTAACAGCTACAATACTGCGGATCACCTCTCTCTCATTCACAATCACCCTAAAACGGGCCAAACATATCAAACGTGGCGCTAGGGTGGGTGGGTGGGGAGGTTTTGATGTCCCTCCCACCATTGCTGGGGGTCAGCACTACTAGTTTTAAATACTTCAAGCTCATCATTGTAGGAGTTATGATGCCCTTACCCTTCTGCATCAGATCTTGGTTTGCTGTTTGCTTTGGGTTTTGGAGGTGCATCTTCTATGGTGTGTTGGCTTCAACAAACTAATAGCCACTTTGCCTTTAGCCCGAGTCCTAATAAATAAATCGAAACATCATATTATCCAGATCCATATTCTTTGACTTTCTTTTTTTAGAACTTAATGGCTACATTATTTTATTTTTCGTTTTTGTTCTACTTAACTTGTAGGGGTCCTTGCAACCCCCCCCCCCCCCCCCCCCCCCCCCCCCCCCCCCCACACACACACACACACACACACACACACACACACACACACACACACACACACACACACACACACACACACACACACACACACACACACACACACACACCCACGCCCGCCCACCCACACCCACACACACCCACACATGCATACACACAAGCGCGTGCACACACACACACATCAACCAAACACCACCACCTAACGAACACACACCCATAATTTAAGGGATTTCTCAATAGAAAAAAGATCCCTATTTTCAGGTTGTAGATCACTCAACTCTTTGTGCTCAACGATATGTGACATTGACCAAGGTTAAGTCATGCAAGAGTCAAGACAACCTGATCTTGGATTGGAAAACTCAACCCATGAACATAACAAGCTGTTGTCTGATCCTCATTCATCTTCATGTCATTCCTACCTTGAAACCTTAGAATTCTTTGGTGCGATCATTCCCAGACCTAAGCTTTTGAATCAATTTATGTGAATTTTGGAAAAAAAAAGAGTAGATAGTTCGAGGAGAAAATATATTGATCTTTTCTTTTATTTGCTCCCAACTCCCAAGACCTATTTTTCTCTTTGCAATTTATAATCGCCAGTGTCTGAACTTACTTCCACCACATAAGAGCATGACTCTTAACTGTATCCTCCAGCGTAGGAAGGAAGCAATATACAATCATCTCAGAGACAAGGAATTAGGTAACATTTTGAATGGCAAGCCTGGCATGTGCATCGGAAGCAAATCAAGCAGCAAATTTTTGGACACAATGTAGTAGTTGGAACATGGGGTTCTTCTGCTACCTATTCTGGAGATTTCCTCAGGGTCATATCTAAAATTGTTACAAGGGACAGTTCAACTTATGCGATGGAGTGATTGTTTTAATTGCAATTATAGAAATTTGTCGATGCTTTTGCCATTTGTCAGATCCCACTATTGTATATTTTGGGATTTTTTTTTTCCGTAGATACAAGAAAAAGGTATTTGGGTATTAATTAGACCAAAGCCAACATCTAAGAGTCCAACTTAATCGATGATATGAAGATCTTCAAAAGGCCTGTCGTCATATAGAATGAGATAGAAAAATATTTTCTACTCAAATTACTTTAGAATCTCCTTTGTTGCATTCATTCCAAGAGCAGTTGTCCAAACCGTCCACACTGAACCATGAATGTTGTGGAAGTTATTGTTCCATGTTTGCCTTTCCTAGAAGCAAGCCGAACTCCAGAAAGTAAGAAGTTAAAACACAAATAAGAAATGAAAATATTGTTGTTCTTCCATCGCCAACTTTTAGAGCCTTCTGCATGTGGGTTTATATGAATACATCAGCATACATATCAACAACTGAGTGAAATTATGCTTTGACCAAGGGATTTATATTTTATGTTTAGTTCAGGTTTGTATGTTATTTTTTTAGATTTTGAAAAAGATTTTTCAGGAGAACATTTGAGGGTCTCCTATTGAAACCAATGGACCCTATGGAGTGCTTGAAACAAGATTTGAATACAGGGGATTTTGGAGTGCATTTAAACTTCAGAAGGGGGGGGAGTTCGGCCGTGATTTAGTTTGATAGGAATGTTTATTCCATCTATAGAACCAACGCACATAAACTTCAGAATATGATAAAAAATAGAATTTTATATGGTTCCTAGAATCTAGAACGTAAACAGCGAGCATACGTTGCTATGAATTCTTACATCAAGAAACATATCATCACTTTCAAGTTTCAATCAATAAGCGAGAAAATTTATCGAATAAATTCCATCTTTTTCAAGTCACATACTTGTTCACAGGAGCGTTGATTCCCACTATGCATGTATCTTAGACCCTGAATCCATATACTTGTCTATCATTTCCTTTCATCGCAACCTTTGGTATATCCATATTTGCTCCTCAAATATAACTCCTTAAGTCTGGGCTCATTAGAATTTAAGGAAGAGATTGTTATTTGAAAAGACAAATAGGTTTCAACTTAAAATGCTAAATGTGCTTGTATAGTAATCATTCTTGTCTATCACAACTTATTTTAGTAAATCTCGGGTCATTTGTTGTTCCATCAATTATTGTCACAGATACTGTAAGGTATGTTTCCAATCCTTTTCAATATGAGATTCCGTACCCTCCAATTATGTTTCTGATCCTTTCGATATGTAAAGACAAACTTTTGTGCAAGAACACCGAGACACAGTTGAGGGAGGACTTTATTTTATTAATCGTAGGAGATTATTTTAAAAAGTCACAATTGAATCAAAGGGGGGTGGGGTGGGGGTTTTGATTATTTGCATTATCCAGACTTCGATTAAAACGTAGTAGGCAGTAAGGTGTCAGGGAATGCTACTGTATACCCCATAATGGGCATGCAATGGTAGGTCATCCATTTTATAGTTTAAATTTTGAACAGATGCCATAAGGTTAGTCTTTGTGTTCTTGTCTTTGGCTTTGTTAATATTACTTTCTTCTTTTCATGCTTCATTCAGGGTGAAAGGATTAGTTCCTGCTGGGTGCTGATTTCAAAGGATAAGGATTGTGTAAGAATTTGTAACTGATATCAATTCTGGAAAAACAAATACCAGACAAAATCTTAAGAACTATTTAGGGTTCACCTAGAAAAGGTCTTCTTTTCCCATTTGAGCCTGATGTGATAGTAAAGGAATGGATGGAATCTCGAGATTATCTCGATGCTAATGATCGTTCTAATGCGGGTTTATAGGTTAACCTGGTTAATAGACACTCGATGGGAGTGCAATGGATGGAGGCCACTGGAACCGGGAGAACTAAAGTAAACTTTGATGGTGCGGTCTCGAGTCAAACTAGTGCTGCTGGAGCGGATGCATTGTGTGATTGGGAAGCATGTCTTATTCACTTCCTCTATTATCGTAGCGGAATCAAAGCTGTTTTGGGAAGGACTGAGGGCCACCGAAATCTGGAAGGTGTGATTGTGAAGGTGACTCAAAAGTGTGTTGTTGATAAGTTGGGGGCTCAGGAAAGGATTGACCCAGTTATTGAAGACTGCCTCAGAATCACACAGAAGTTCAGTTATGTGAGGATCTCTCACATATTCAAGGAAGCGAACAGGGCTGCGGATTTGACTAGCAAATGAGGTGAAAGTGCTGGAGAGCGGATGTGTTACACCAGGACCTTTAACAGCTGGCCTTCTGAGCATTACCAGGGAAATTGCAACACTTGTGTGTATCAGCGTGCAAGTAGGGTAGCTTTTTTTCTCTCTTGTAAGAACCACCCAAAAGCAATTAAATAGTGAAGGTGCGAGAAACGAGAAAGTGAAATAATATTGTTGGGATTAAGTCTTGTAGTGGTGGGGATGTTGCTATTGAAGTGTTTTACGATTGGATGTCTATTTGTGGAGGAGTTCGAAGATTCAAGCTAGATTTGTTGTCTAGAAAATTCTGTATTAGAATTATGGACCTAGGAGGAATGGTGAAGAGGCATGATTAGTGAAATATTGGATTTTTAATAAATCATTGTCGAACCAACAAGCAGAGATTAAACTAAATACGCATATATTCAGAAGCGCCTCACCAAAATTTTCCCAAGGAGTCTCACCAAGATGATCCATGACGTCACATTATGTGGATATGGCATATCACCAAGGCCATTGCAAAAAATAGAATACAAAGAATTTCATTGATTAAACATTGGAGGACATGGGCCCTATTTGTAGATAAAAAAATTTATCCACAACTTTCATTGGCAGATCTCTCCAATTGCTATAGGTGCTCCACTAAGGGAGGGAGGGAGGGAGGGACCAACTTTTGATGCATGGACTCCTAGGCTCAACAGCAGCTTATATGTCGGAAGGATTTGGCCTCCAATTTAAGTCTTTTGGAGGATTGGGTGCTCTATTATGAATTTATGAGCCAACGGGCTATGCAGAACAGTAGGGGGCTGTTCTTTCCCCCTTCTTCCTCTTCTTTTCTCTCGTAAACTTCCGTGGATGCATCAATCAGATTAGTTACTGCCTATGGCTGTGGCATTTGGTTCTTGAGGAAGAGGTTGTTTGCCCTTCTCTCTCTGTTGACATAGTAAAATTGTCTTTCTTCATTTGTTTTGGATTAACAGTTAGTGTACCCTTTCCTTTTGAATTCTTATGCTTCAAGTTTTTGATTTTTTGGTAAATTAATTAATCGGCTGCTAAAACTGAGAATTTTATCCCATTTTGGCAGAGACTAGGTTCTCCACAAGTGACGAGAATGGACTGGCAAGGAGCACCGGCGAGCCCAAGTTCATACTTCGTCAAAAAGATTTTGCGGTTGGACATTCCAGTGGATAGTTATCCTAATGTATGTTTCTTTCCGATTGGTATTATACTATTTATGCTTTATTGTGTGATTGACTCTTTTGATTTGTTATCAGTTCAATTTTGTCGGGCGCCTTCTCGGACCAAGGGGAAATTCACTGAAACGGGTTGAAGCGTCGACCGGCTGTCGTGTTTATATTAGAGGAAAAGGTTCAATAAAAGATACTGACAAGGTACCTGATGTTTGAATAGGTGTAGATAAGGAAATGGAAGTACTGAACGTACAAGGATGGACTTGTTTTGTCCTTTTTTAATTTGTCAAGGAAGTACTCTTGACAAAATTATCACCCTTTGAGACATATTAGATGCCATCTACTAGCATTTAAGCATTTAGAACAGATATTAATCTTTCTTTGTTAATTTTCTTGTCTACTTCAATGCTTTAAGGTTTAGTTAGCATAGGTTCATTGCATAAAAAATTTATTGGCCACCAACTTGGTCAGCATCCAGTGCAAATTGACGTAGCTGATTCAAACCTCCAGCTAATATTTGTTAAGTTCAAATTTGTTATGTTGAATGGAGCCTGATACCTGATGGTTTGGTTAGAAGATTGCGACACAGTCCCTCAAAATTCTATTTGGACATCCAGATTAATAATGGAAGGGGAAATCATATGATGGAGGACCAATTTTTTGTAATGATATTATTGCCTTTTCATCTTGGAGTTGATTTGGTTATCTTCATTTTATCTTTTTAAAATGAAGGAGGAGAAACTTAGGGGAAGACCAGGGTATGAGCACTTGAATGAACCGCTGCATGTCTTGGTTGAGGCCGAGTTACCTGCCAATGTTGTTGATACAAGATTGCGACAGGCACAAGAAATTATAGAGGAGTTGCTTAAACCGGTGGTACATCTCTCTCAGCAAATTACTATTTGTTCAACCTTCTTTGCCAATTTATACTAGCTTCTAATCACAATATGTTTGCCATCTTCTTCCAAAATGGCAAAAACACAAGACATCTCCTTTTCTTATTTATTTATTTTTCTTTTGAATTATATTATGCATAAGAACTATGCTACTTTTTTCCTCAACCCTTAATGGATAGGGTATATATTTATGCTTGCATTATTCCTGCTGCAACCATGGAGCCAAACTTGTCTTTTTTGAGATGTGCAGTATCCATAAAACAAGTTAGGTTAAGATGTAACAAGTGATGAGGTACGAGTTTGAAAGGTTATTTCCTAGTAGGGATGCAAGCAGGTAAATAGACTAGGATTTAGACCAGGATCGACCCAATTTGGAGCTGTTCCTAAACACAAAAATTTGGTTCTATGATGAGGCTGTATCTGTCAAAAAAATGAATCTGATTCGTTTAGTTTTACCCGACTCGTCTTGGTTTGAGCCAGTTAATTGGTTGGTTCCAGATCGAAGCCTGGAATTCAAACCATTTCAGGTTAGGTGCAGGTCCATTCCAAAAGTGATCCATTTCATGCCGGGCCTAGGTCATGCTTAGCTGGACACCGCCCTACCCATTTGCACCCTAGATATCAACAAAAAAACACCATGGCTTGATACTGGATAACCTTCCAAACTTTTAACATTTTTAAAGAATAAAAGTATCAAATTGGTTTTCATTTGTTTACTAATTAATTTCCATGCATAACACAGGCCAAAATACTATATGATTTATGTGTCACTCATGCCTAAAAAATGGCTGTACACCCTTATAGTTTGTACCTATTGATGTGAGAAGACTTGAACATATTGTTGGTATTGTATGATGCAATAAATGCACCATATCAATGCACTTGTTTTCAGATATTAGTATCTAAACTTATAGGGGAACTTCTGAACGCCCTAATTCCTTTTGATATTTATTTCAAAAAATAGGGGCAGTGCAATACCAGGGTAGGGCTAACACCATTTTGGTTACTTAGATCCAAGAATGTTCGCAATATTCCATGAATTATTGAAGAATCCTCGAATAATTCATGTATTTTTCATTGGTCAAAAGATTCTCAAATTTATGTCCAGACAATCAAATGATCCACCACCTATTTGACACACATGAATATATTTTACACATGATATTGTCATAAGTTATTTGTCAAATACTCCTATTATTTTAAATGGTGTGATTTTATATTTTTGCCACGTTCATGCTTGTTCATATGCTTTTTTGCTACGTTCTTGTATATCTAAGAGTTTGATGTTCTTTTCTGATGTTCTCCCAAAATATGTTCTTTACTCCCCAAGCTGAATAATTCTCGAATGCATACATATGGGTGCAGCATGATGACCCCCCCCCCCCCCCCCCCCCCCCCCCCCCAAGTTGGTTGCACTTTAAAATAGATTCAATGGTTTCAAGTTACACTCACACAACACATACACCAATATGGATGATTTATTAGATATTTCTTTTCTGTGTATAATTCTTCGAGTATTATGACTTATGATACATTATCTTCGAGTAAAAAATAATTTTGCACATATTGTCTTTTAAAAGTACTGAATAAATTACTGTGAAATACACCTCTGGGTTACCAATAAATCAGTAGTGCAATTTATGACGGTATATGGTCCTTGCATCCATTATATAGGAACATGCTGTAGCCTACAGCCAAGGTTTAAAATCACGGTATCGGTCGCGGTATCGGTCGGCCCCGAACCGGTATGTACCGGCCGGTACGTACTGGTACCGGCCGGTACGGACCGGTACCGGTTGAGAAAAAAAACCTTAAAAAAATCCAAAAAACCAAAAAAAAAAAAAATTTAACCTGTCGGTACCGGTCCGTACCGGCCGTACCGGTCGGTACCGGCCTGAACCGGCCGATACGGACCGGTACGTACCGGTACCGGCCGATACGGGCCAGGTATCGGGATCGGATGCAGTACCGGTCTCGAACCGGCCAAAACCGGTACGTACCGGCCGGTAGCTAGTAGACATGGCAAAAAAGAACTACTTGGATGTCCTGTTAAGACCCATACGCTAATCCTGAGATGCTTTGTGAAAATCGCACTCAAATTGGACAAATATAAGCAACATACCATTTGTTTTATTCTTCATTTCGAGTTTTAATCCCCCTTGTGAAAATCGCTTATATATGACAAGTGTCTTCCTGGGCCAATAATTCCAGTTTAAGCATGAATATAAGACTTTTAAGTTCCTGCCATTGCAGATAATAGTTACCCCAGAAACTGATTAGTGGACTTCTTATCATGTAGGGGTTGTTTTGATCCCCAGGCATGCTATGTGAGGTTACATGTCCAGCTAGGAAGCGCCGATACGGATACGGATACAGTGATACGTGGATTTTTGAAAAACTAGGATACGTGGTACGGCATGGATACATTTGTAATATATATATATATATATATATATATATATATATATATATATATATATATATATATATATAATAATAATTAAATATAATATTTTTTGTGCTAGAATATGGATAGTGAATAGTTTGAAAATTAAATATGACCTATCATTCATTACGTGATTTACATCCAATACAACAAAAAAATATAAAGCTAGTTCACATTCATCCATTACAAAAAGTAATGCTAACAATATTACGCAAGTGTGACATTCATCGTCCATAACGCTAGCAAAAAACGCTAACATTTATCATCCATTACAAAATACAAAGTTAGTGTCACATGCATAATCCAAAAAACAAAACATATAAATGATATCATTAAGCAAATGGTCACGTATAGAATTTAGACACATATCTGACACTTCGATCGAGTTTCGGTCGGGTTTGGGTCGGATTTGTGGATTTTGGACTACATTGCCATCCATATGTATCCCGGCGTATCGGTCCCGTATCTCCGACGTATCGGTTCCGTATCCCCAACGTATTGGCCCCCCGTATCTCCGGTGTATCGGATCTTTTTTTTTTTTTTGAAACCCCGATACTTCCTAGCCGTATCGGATACGTATCCCGCCGTATCGGAGTATCGGAAAGTATCCGATACGGGTACGGCACCTGTTTTGAAGTATTGGTATATCTTAGACGTCCAGTCATTGAATCTTGAACTAGAAACTAGGTAATACAATGAGAAGAGGACACAAAAATCGGAATAGATCACAGATCTTATAGAAGGTGATGCCATAGTCCTTAATCCTTATATACCTGGGACATCGTAAATCACCTTTTGAAACTGTTTGAATATCTCATGCATGGATGAGATTGGGGTTCTTACTACCGCTTGTTTATATATATGTCTCATATCTCTATATACGGGGTGATATTCTTACCATGGTTACCGCACCCCACACCTTTGTTGGACATATTTTGGGACTAAAGCCCTAACATGAATATTGAGATTCTCTTTATGTACTGGAAACCAGACACAAAGAATAATCTGCAGGACCTCAAATATCAAAATGAGCTAACTCAAAAGAGGCAGATTAATATATTATCATTAGCTAGAAAAGGAAGAGTTGCCAATCTGCGACTCATCTATTTTGACAAAGGAGTGAGCAAACGTCCCCCAAAAGACCAAAATGAAACATATGCCTAAGCCTAGGACCATATATGTGCCCAAGGGCCAAGACGACGATGCCAGAGATCCAATATCGAAAGGGCAGCACAAAACGAAGAGGATGAAGCTCGTGAAGAAGGAACATGGAGGAGATCCGATATCCAGATGATACAGCCCACCAATTCTACCGCCGGTCCCAATCCTGTGGCCTATGAGAGGATTATGTATAGAGCAAGAAGACCATGATAAGGGCCCATGTCAACTAACAAAAATAAAGTTCATAGCTAAATGTGGAACATGAGCACATCATCAAGTGTAAGATGACCACTAGAATTTGAAGAGGTAGAATGGAACACAATGAATGACAGGTAAAGAAAACTCGTCAGCAATACGAATCAAAATTTTTGATGAAACACATGAGTAGTCAACCAAAACAAAATAATGAGATGTCATGTGATTAGTGACCCCAAAGTTGAGAATCCAAGAGGGCAGTGTAGTACCATTGACAACAAAGGAAAAACTACTAGAACATGCGAGACCTTGGAGAGCCTGCTGAAGATGCTGAATCTTAACTGCTAGCTGGGAAATGAATGACTCTGGAGCAGGAGTGAATAGTGAGAGTACGCAACAAGGCTAGACGACTGACAAAAGGGATTGTATCAGCACCAACTGTAGATCCCTAAGGACGACCATGCTTCTTTGTCAGTAGTTTGCGACATGCATCTCTTAATGTCCGTGACAATGATAGTAGTAGCACTGTTGGTGCTTGAGGCTCCTTGAGACTCGATATTACCATGACTGGGATGAGATGGGAGCTCGATGTGAAGCCAGTGGCCCCAGTCAAGTTTCCTTTGCAATCATCTCAGTTGTGTCAAGTTGTGGTACTAGATCTCGATGAATAAGTTGTCCTCGTAGTGGCTCAAACCCCAGACGAAGCGCATTAGAAACTGGCAAAGATGATGGCGGCCATGATAACGCCGATGTGCCTTCACAGTAGACGCATTATACATGAGGTCCAAAGAAACTAGTACCTCCTAATAATCAAATAGGAGCTGAAACTGACAAGCTCTATCAGAGTGCACGAAAAGCGTTAAAAGATGAACCACATCTATTGAGGTGTCTGAAATTAATCGAGATGAAGACAAAGTGATGATGCAACAGAGCCTATGTTGTAAGAGCGAAGTAATCAATCTACATGTTTCAATGTTTTTTCTTGGTGATTATCTTATTTTATGGAAGAGCAAGGAGCATGACATTGTGTCTTGTTCTAGCACTGAGACTGAGTAAGTGTATATTTAACAATAGTCTCACATTGGTGAGGGAGGCACCCATCACCTGCTTCATATACCTGGTGTGGACCTCCCCGTACGACCCGGGTTTTGGGGTGTGAGGGTATCTAAAATGGTATCAGAGCTAGGGTTCACTGTCTCCTGCTCTGAGTGCTCTCCACCGATTGTGCCTTGCCATGCGTGCTCCGCGTGAGTGGGAGTATTAACAGATAGTCCCACATCGGTGAGGGAGGCACCCATCACCCGCTTCATATACCCGCTGTGGACCTCCCCTACGACCCGGGTTTTAGGGTGTGAGGGTATCTAACAGAATATATCTCATATCTATGTATATTGGTTGGTATAGATGAGTTGATGCACATGAGTTGATTATGCTTACCTTGCTATTATACCATGATCTTTATGCACCATCGAATAACTTCGCGTTTTCCCCATCTTCCTTTTCTCATCTACTGATATTTAATTTCGTTCGTTTCTCCTGCTTGGAGCTTTCTCAAGTTACTCCTTCACACTAGAGCTTCTGTCGTAATCGCGTTGCACGATATATTCTTTTCAGCTGTTTCTACATTCTTAACTAAAGACGATTTATCATCGTTTAATTCCTTTTTGTCTACAGGATGAGTCACATGATCACTACAAGCGGCAACAACTTCGAGAACTGGCCATATTAAATTCAGGTTTACGAGAGGATAGCCCCCATCCCGGTGGCAGCAGTTCGCCTTTCGGTAACGGTGGAATGAAACGAGCGAAAACAGGCGCTATATAACCTCCTTCCCTTCCTGAAGTTGTATTTTCAGATGCCTTTCTCGAGTCTAATCGTGCCTTCAGATCATGTTCCTTATTCGTAGAGCTTCTCCGAACAAATAGGTGGTGAGGGGAGTTAGTTCTGTTAGTGGTGGCTTGACTAGAAAAGAGAAGAGAAGATAACATCAGTAGCCCTGTAACTATTTTTTTCCACTGTTGTTCCGTTATAAACCTCGAACATTCTTTTAATTCATTTCCAACTGTTAACCCCTCGAGCTCGATTGGCATGGTCTGAGATGTTAGTCTTTTACTGTTGGAGAGATGTTATTTGGACTTTTTCGCGAAATCAAAGTTTGTTTTGGAAATGTATTGAAATATATTAGCCTTGAATTTATAATGATGTTATTTGGGATCATTTTATTGAAGGACTAGATATTAACCCGTGCGCTGCATGGGGTTGTAAAAAAAAAATTTATTATCAAATCATACCCTTAAACCTCTTATAATTGTCTGAACCACGGGCTCTTGGCTTGGTGGTATTTCCTCTTCCCATGTTGGAGAGGTTCCATGTTCGACTCCCGGTGTGGACACTTAGCATTCTTTTCCCAAGGCTATTGTGCTTGGTTTGCGCATGTAATTCCTTGTCGTCGATGTCAAGCCCACATGATTATGATATTTAATAAATAGCAACTATGATGCCTTCCTAGTTTTAATCTCTGGACCTCTTTGAGCCCTTGCTCTAGCACCCTATCCTCAGATTGCCTGGTTGGTCCTGCAAAAAAAAAAGAGGCTATTAACGTTGGCTCCTTAAAAAGGTTTTCGTTTATCGTTAAGGGTATGTAAAGTTTGAACTTAACGTTAATCCCCGTGGTTGGACTATTGCTAACGTGTAAGTGTAACAATTGTAGCCAAAAGAGTAACAATTGGTAAAGCGTAACAAACCATTAGCAAAGAGTAACAATTTGATATGGTTAAATGCCTTTATTGTAGATTGATTTTAGCGGTATTTCTGCTCATTTGATCACAATATGATTTTTTTGATGAAGAAATGCATTTAAATATGTGAAACCAAGTTGATTCTATTTTTTATATAAACAGTAACAATTTGGTAAAAAAGAGAACTATTTGGTCGGTTGACAGTTATTTTTTTGGACGAAAATATACATAAAAAAATTAAATTGTTTTGGGGTTTTAAATCGATGATCTATAGTGAATTCAATTGTTTTTCGTGCAAGAAATCGTTCATGTTCAATTCATGGCAGAAAATATAAATTTAATGAACTTTGACTAGGCATTATTGTCCTTTTTTTTAATTTGGTTTGGTAGGATTTTGGGAGGAACCTATTGCAATATGGGACTTGGAGGAGTTGTTGCAAGTCGATTCCTTCATCAAGGAGCTATCACAACCCCCCCCCCCCCCCCCCCCCCCCCAAAAAAAAAAAAAGTTGTTGGTCTTCTTTATCAGTTAAAACATATTTTAAAGGTTACTTTTATGCAAAGGGCAAGTATGGAGGCACATTCTATTTGCACCCACTGAATTTAGATTGGCACCTGAAATTTTAAATTGTTTTAATACCCAAACTACCCATGTCCCTAACCTCCGGCTAACCCTCCCCCTCCCCCCTAATCCTCGATGCTGCTTCTATCCCCTGCCACTTATGCCGGTGTCCCCACTTCGTCGTCCCCTGATGCCGAGCCCAACCTTCATGGCCCTCCTCCCTCCAGTCCTCCATATTCCCCCGCACCATGTGCCATCTCCCTCTCTCTACTCTTTAATCTCTACCTCTATAACATAAAAGTCATCCACATTCAATCAAGGATGTGGGGTAGGGTTCTCAATCAAGGCGGTTCAGAAATTTTGGAATTTGATGAAAATTGGTGAGGATGATCATCTTACACTAGACAACACCCTCACCAAATTTTATCAAATTCCAAAACTCCTAGGGGGGTCAAAATATCCGCAGCTCACTTTCTAAACCGGCAGCTCACAGCTCACTGTAACATTCCTATCTCTCTCTCTCTCTCTCTCTCTCTCTCTCTCTCTCTCTCTCTCTCTCTATATATATATATATATATATATATATATATATATATATATATATATATATATATATATATATATATATATAGAGAGAGAGAGAGAGAGAGAGAGGAATGATAAAATGTGGCGTGAGGTGCGTGCGGCGTTGCACCGCAGCCGTCTGATGCACCACTGCGTGCATCGCACGCACCGCAACAGTGCATCAGGCGTCTGCGGTACAACGCCGCACACACCGCACACCGCAGCCTAATACACACACACACACACACACACACACACACACACACACACACACACACACACACACATATATATATATATATATATATATATATATATATATATATATATATATATATATATATATATATATATATATATATATATATATATATATATATATATGGGCATGCTATAATGCGGCATGCAGTACGTGCGACATCGCACAACAGCCGTCTGATGCACGCGCTGCACGCAACGGTGCATCAGACGGCTGCGGTGCGGTGTCGCACTTACCGCATGCCGCATTATAGCATTTTCTCTCTCTCTCTCTCTCTCTCTATATATATATATATATATATATATATATATATATATATATATATATATATATATATATATATATATATATATATATATATATATAGGTGCATATTATAATGCGGCATGCGGTACGTGTAGCACTGTACCGTAGCCGTCTGATGCAAGTGCTGCGTGCATCGCATGCACCATTGCGTGCATCAGACGACTACGGTATAGTGCCGCACTTACCGCATGCCGCATTATAGCATGACCTATATATATATATATATATATATATATAGAGAGAGAGAGAGAGAGAGAGAGAGAGAGAGAGAGAGAGAGAGAGGGGGGGGGGGGGGCCGGGACGTTACCTCTCAAAGCAGCGTTTTTGCTACTTTGACAACCCACCACGGCCGCACCACATGTGATCTTCGGCCAAAATCAACATAAACAACCTCTGATCATCTCCACCAGTGATCTCCGTTGACACCACCTATCGGCTTCCACCGGTAGAGGACTTTATTGACTACATCTATTGAGAGCCGTCCATTCATCACCCCATCTCATTCGGTGACCTCCGAGGACATCCGCATCCGGCAACCACTTCCGGTGACTTCTAGCATCTCCCGATTATGAGTTCGAATGACATTTGTCGTCGTTCAAAGCTTTGATAGCCATCGGCGACCTATCAAAGCAGCGAAGAACGCTGTTTTCAAAAGTAGCATCTTGTTTCTCATATATATATATATATATATCACACCAATATGTGTTGAAGCCTGAGTTTTAGCAGACTGATGTGGCAATCAAGGATTGGACTATACCCCACCATCAAGTAAATCAATGACATTTGACATGACATCAGTGATGTATTCATATATCACCAGTGATTTACATGATAGTGAAATATGATCCAATCCTTGTTTGCAACATCAGTCGGTTGAATCCAATGGCTCCAACAGCTGTTGGAGCAAAGTATTGTTTTCAAAAGAATAATGCTATCTGAACAAACCGGATCGACAATATGCTGACACTCCACGTGAAAAAGATGAGGTGTCATCTTGTGAATGGTGAGACTATGGACCATCCCCTACCGGATGCCCCCCACACCGGCCGCCGCCCACCACCTAATGCTGCCGTCGGTGGTGTCCGGCGATGGCCGGACAAAACTTATTGGTTCAACCTGTTAAACCAGCCGTCGAACCAAATTCGACCGGACCAGGCGCAGTGCCACATTTTCAACTTAATAATGAGCTCTCTGTGGAACCAAAATGGCATAGAGCCCTAAAGTCGTCGAATCGTTGATGGGAAAACGGATGGCCTGTGATGTATGGAAAAGAACGTATGTATGGTTACTATGATGTGCAAGAACCACACAAATCTCCATCCTGGTCCCAAAGAGGGAAAAGGGCGCTTCGTTTTCCCCCGGCGCCCAGCTGCCCCCATTTGGAAAACCAGCCAGAAAGAAAAAAAACACACAGAAAGACCACCTTCAGTCTTCATCCATTTGGAAGAGGAGGAGGAGGCAATGGAGAAGGAGAGCAATACCTACGAAGAGGCCCGCAGGCTGAGAGTCCAAGAGAACCTTAAGCAGCTTGAGGTCAGTTCAGTTCAGTTTAGAGAGAGAGAGAGAGAGAGAGAGAGAGAATCGAAGTTACCCCACCATGGGATTTGGGGGTTCTTGGGGAATCTTGGATGGTGGGTTTTCAAGAAAAGTAGAAAACCCCTAATGCTTTATCATTTCCAATGTAAGGGTATAGTGATGACCTTAATTTTCACCATTTTTTAATTTCTGTTTATTAAATGTCATGGAGGGATAGTTGATTCTTGCATACATTTATTTGAAGGCATGAAAGATTTTAGGAGATGAAATGTTGTCCTTTTCCTTTTCTTTTGTAAAAAGGTAAAAGGTAGTATTTTGTTAGGATATTGATATTCTCATCTCCCCCATAGAGGTGATAAAAGCATGCATCCAAAGTATCCAAACATACCAAAGTACAAAGTGAAGTGGGAGTTGGAAGAAGGGGAATGTTGGAGGGGTGATATTTGTGTAGGTTCTTTGATCCATATGCTCTATTCTTCCAATTGCTTCTTTGGATACATAGAAGTAAGGATCATCAAATGTTGCATTGAACCATGTTCCTGAACCATGCTATCGCGGAGTCGAGTCCCTATGGATGCGAAGCATATATGTGCAGATTATGGAGCGTAAGTCGTATTTTTTATTTTTTTTTCCGGACTTTATTTTTTGGGTTCCATTTTTACGTGTTTTTTTTATTTTAGTAGGACTAGCGGCAAGCACATGTGATGCACGTCTGCACAGGGGGATGAGGGTGACGACAGGGAACAACCGAGAGAGAGAGAGAGAGAGAGAGAGAGAGAGAGAGAGAGAGAGAGAGAGAGAGAGAGCGACAGGGAACAACAGAGAGAGAGAGAGACTCTCTCCTCTTTCATTTTGTAATGTGTTGGGTGGAAGAGAAAAAACCAAAAGCCCGTCACTTTTTTAATTTTTGAGGGACATCGATGGGTATTGGACTTTTATTGTCTTTGAAAAGACCAAAACTATCCTACTGCTACCCTCTTTATTATTTATGCAAGGATAGCAACGGGTTTCATTTCATAAGCCCAGTTCTTTTTACATAGTAAAGTTTATGTTTAAAAGAGTTTTAGTTGTCTTTTTAGTTAGGGATATTTCAAGTCAGTTAGGATTGATTTTTGGGTTCATTTGGGAATCCATATATGTATATGTAATAAGAGTTAGTTACAAATTTCATTTTAGGAATGAGCCAAATACTCTTGTAATCTATATAAGGAACCCATGCCCCTTTTTCATGCAACTTTTATGCTATGATTATATTTTTATGAATAAAGTTTTGGTTCATTGCTTTTCTTGTGGATTCGAGAATCCTGTGAAGCGATCCATTAGCCCGTAGCAAATCCAGAGAGGTCCGGTGCCTAATATATATTTTTTCACTCTTTCTTTAGATTTTAGAAGTTCTGCACAATACTGAAAGTTGAAACCATTTTCCTTGTCTATCCATAGAGAGGTGCGGTGCCTCATCTATCCATTAACCCGTAGCTCGACCCGCCGACCAGCCCATGAGCCGAGCCGGGCAAGCCAGTTGGCTGCAGCCCCTCCCGGGCTTGCCGTCCAGTTTCCGCGAGCCTATTGCATAGTTGTCGACCACCAACCGGCCTGTTAGAGTCGCTTGGCCTCCTGCCGGCATCCTGGGGCTCTAGCCGCCCAGTCGTCGCCCTCGGCCGACTACTGATGATCGTCGGGAGCCCTTGTCAGGTTGTTCCATGCATCATCGACCTCGGATTTATATTCCGGTGCGTGGATTGCTTCGATTCGAGTTCTGAGGTCCCTGTGTGAGTGTGAGCCATGATTCTTCAAATTCAGGCTTTTCCGTTCTAATCCTTATCTGTGAATGCAAGGCAAAGCCTATCTGAATTTTATTTAGCTTTCCCTAAACCTCAATAAAAAATAGAACATGTTCTTGCATGTCACAATTGCTGAATTTGAGTAAGAACCTAGTCATTACATGAACCTGTGTCGTTGCTATTTAACCTATTGAGCCTGCTATAAATTTAATTGAAATCCTCATATTAGTCAATTGATTCCGCATTAATAAAAGACAAGCCCTAATCCTTTGGGAAGTCTCTACTTCCCAAACGATCAATGGTTTTCTTCATAGTTGTCAATACGCGCGCCTAGGCGCACAAAGGTCGCTAAGGCATGGTGCGTCTAATCCGAATACACAAATCGGCGCCTAGGCACACACGACTAGGCGCGTGACTAACTCTTGTACGCGTGTGTATGGGTTTTTGGTTTTTTTAAATATAAACCTGACCTTCAGAAGTAACTAACAAAAGATTATAGTGGCTTTAGTGAACATAAGATAGAAAGAAAAAAAAGAATACAAGATTATGGTGGCTTTCTTAAGATAAATAGTAATAGTTCTTCAAGAATTTAACATTTGTTGCTTATTTGCTTGTAGTGCTTAACTACTTATCCATATGCATGAGGTATAGTTTAGATATTCTAGAAGCCATATGGTCCATATTTATCATTATGAACAATTCTATGATCAGTGATTAAAACAATTCTTTCTTATAACAACTGATATGAATGAATCTCCTATTGTAAACCTATAATCAAGTACACATGATACTTTTTTTGCTTCCTACATTAGATGATGAGTGGCTATAGTCTCATAGACTCATATAATTATCATATGTATACTATTTTACATATACAAAAAATACACAAGGCTACGCCTAGGTTTCCACTGGGCACCTAGCCTCGTCTTACCGCTTTGACAACTATGGTATTCTTATTTTAAATTGGTTAACCTGAAGGACTACAATTTTAGGCCTGGTATTACATCATCATTGGACTCAATCCCTGAACCCGAAAATTCTCTGTTAATTTTATGTTTGATATTGTTAAGTTGCAAGACAAATAGTAATATCCGATCATTGCATCATTTAGAGGGTCAATCCTCATCACGTGGGGCATGATTGTAGAGGGTCTAGCGCAAGGCACAAGGTACGACTGTAGGGTTGAAAGTCACATGACATGGTTGCAAAGTTGCTGACAACGACTGATGGAGTTGTTGATGAACGACTATATCGAGCGAAAACATGCGGTTAATGGAGTTGCCAATGAGTGGTTGATGGAGGCGTCGACGAGAGTCCGTGCAAAGTTGCCAACAGGCGGCTGACAGAGGTGGCGATGGACGAAAGTGCTGAGCGTCGCCGATGGGCGGTAGATATTGAGCGATAGGCGCAAGGGAATGGACCACTAAGCATTGATCGTGGTGGATGGCATCTTATCACCATCGGGCGATGGATTAGTAAGGTCGGATGACTAGAGATGGCCTGAAGAGGTGTTTGCCTCTTGAAGAGCTTGTCTCTTGTTGGAAGAGATGGTTATCTTGTAGAGAGCTTTTGCTATGAACGTAATCTCACTATGCAACATAATGAAGGTTACAACTACACTAGGTCCTAGGAATGTAGCCCGATTTTGGGTGAACCACATAAAAAGGAAAAGAAAAAAAATAAGTCCTATCTCTTGAATGATTGGCTTGATTGCTACTAGTGTTTCATCGGTTTGCTCCCCCACACAAGTTAATTCCGCAACAACTAAAAGTAAATCATTTTTCTTGTTATAAAATAACAAACAACATATTATGGACTTTAAAATCAAACTAGAAGAAAGCCTGACCACCCTACGCGAAACTCATGGATGCCAAGAGCAATAGGAAAAGAACTCGATAATAAGGTGTGCGAGATTAAGGGGATGAGATTTACCAAAAAGGATATTTGACTTCCTTTAAGTCACATTATCGAGAAAGGAAATCTTAGTTCGTAATTTATACCAATGTGTAGGATGACACAAGGTACTAAAATTTGCTAGAGAAGCTTTTTGGAACTTGCACGTAAGAGGCAATCATCTAAAGAACCTGGTGATGAGATGTCTAGACTTAAAGGTCATCAAGGAAAAAATATATTGCATTAAGGTATGACTAATAAACAATTATTATAGGAACTTTGAATACGCACACAAACATATATTTGTACGTATGAAAATTAAAAATAAATATAAAAGGAAGCTAACATCCACCAAATATGTAGAACAAGTTTAGATGTGCAATATTACAGTGATCCATCCTATAGATTTGCCATAATAAGGTGAGAAATAAAATCTATGAATTAGTTAGGATGTGGGTCATGAAAGATAGGAATTGATCGGATCAGGTTATACAAGAGCAAATAAAGGTTGATTCATGTCATTAGTTATAGAATTGTTGTTTTTTTTTGGTCGAGGCTTCAGTTTGATTTTTGAATTATTTGAATTTGTTTAATTTTGTTTTCCGGCAAGTCAGGAAATTGCTCTTTATGTTAGAGGAAAATAGGTTGCAGAAGTTTTGGGGTCTCTTTGTAGAGAATAAGTTAAAGCAAGGGCCTCGTTTCTAGATTTTAGGCCCCTTATCCATAACTTTAGGAGGCTAATATCCTCCAATAAATTAGGGACAAACTCTTTTTCTAAGGAGGTGAGGCCAAGTTGGATTTTCTTTCCTGTGAGGATGGTCCAGGGCCTCCTCCCGTGAACACTGTTCACAGGAGAGAGGGAGTCTCGTGGCTTCTCCCCCCCACGGGAATGAGTCCGGTTGGACTTCTTCTCAGTCTTGAATTCCCAAAGAAGGTGTTATATAAATAAGCTTCCAAAAGTCATTAAGGTTCTAAATACAAACTGTCTTATCATCTTTTAGTGAAATTCTGCATACAAAAAACAACCCAGATCATCATGCAAATTTTTTTTAAAAAAATCCAGAAATTCAGAAAATAAATACATAAAAATCATAAAATAGAAATTTCCTGATTTAGGAGGTCAATTTTATTTATTCTCAAGTTCCTAGTTTTTTACCATTTGAGTCCTAGTTCGTGTAGGAAAGTCATGGAGATTACAAATAGGATGGTTGTTTAAGTAACATTGAGTAACATCATATGAATTTTGGTGCCTCTGCTGTTTATTTCCTGTGGTACCAACTGAAAGATTCAATTCTGAATCATGTTTTAAATTTTTTTCCCTTCAACATGCATTGCAGTGTCGCATCTTCGTTAGTGCTTTTCTTTTGTTGCAAATATTTCTTCTTTAATTAATAGATGCTTGATCCATATTGTAGAAGAATGCAAAATAATTGTCTTTTGAGCTTTTCTGAACTGTTTAATCATTAAAAACACACCCTCTCCCTTTTGTTTTATTGAATAAGGGTTTGGGAATTTCGAAGATTTCAAAGAGCCTTTTGGAGGTCACGAAATGCGAGTACAAGTTATTGGTAAGCTTAAACCTTGCTTGGATTCTTTCAAAATGCGTGCTGTTGTAGGCTCAGTGCAATTCGATTTAATTTCTTTATAATCATTGCTAAAATTTGGAATTTTGTAGCTCGACGAATGTAAGTGTTATTAAAGTATAAAGGAAGTACTGTAATGTCATATCCTATATCTTTTTATAAATCTTGGGTACGTTCCTTTCTTTTAATGGCATAGCTATTGCATGACTGTTGGAATTAATTTTTGGTTAGAGGCATTTTAATGAGTTAATCTTAATTTTAGAAATTCATATTTTGGCACTACTTTTCTGTCACATTCTTTTATGAAATGGCTTCATCTTGAGTTTTAAAACACATTTCTGTTTTCAGAAATGTAGTACAAGCCCCAAATCAAAGAAAAACCTTGAAATGATTGAGCTGAGACGTTCTTCAAGAGCACGGAATTTGGTTTCTACATACCAAGATGAAGTAAGTTATCTGTTTTTTTTATTCTGGTCTGGTGAAAATGAGTTGTATTCTTATGCAAACTTGTTTTGAAGCACCTACTTTGTTGTTGGTACCGCATATTCTTATGGATTGTGCTTTCTTGCTGCTGCTTGCTAAGTTTATGATTGTGTAAGGTTAGTAACAATATCTATGCTTGCCTAATGCCTCGTATGGCTGATGAAAAGTTGGCCTGCTTTTTAACTATACTTTTCCTTCAGCTGCTTATGCCACTTGCAGTTCCACTACAGATAAAGATATCTTTATCCTTTCACTCCTCCCAGAAGAAGTTGCTAGTTCTAATATGGCAAACGTACTCATGGGGCCATGAACACATGCTTCACATCATGCACTTTAGTTGCTTACATTTGTCATGTTCCGGTTCTGATTTATTTTATTGTCATCAATAATTGATATGATTTAGGCCAGGGTAGCTCAAAGATAATCATACGAGGTTTGGTGTGACTGTGTGATGTCTATTGAAAATGAGATTTATACTTTGTACTATTTGTCAAATGAGGAGTTTACCGGATCAATACGGTGCATATAAAATACGATGTATGTGCATATTAGTGCTAAGCTAAAACCAAACTACAAATGAATTCTGTTGAAGTTAAAGAGTTCATTTCAGATCCACAGCTAGATGGTTTTCAAATTAAATCAGAAATGTATGGTCATAGCAGCTAATCATATGTAGACCTATCAATGGACTGGATTTTGATCCGAATCCGATATGTTAAGTCATATATGGATCAGTGTTCTGAAAGGCTCAAGGCGCACATGAATCGCAAAGATCTTCTAGAGCCTAGGTGCAACTCAAGGCGCGCACCTGATTGAAGTAAGGCGCGCGCGGACACACACACACACACACACACACACACACACACACACACATATATATATATATATATATATATATATATATATATATATATATATATATATATATATATATATATATATATATGGGGCATGCTATAATGCGGCATGCGGTACGTGCGGCAGTGCACCGCAGCCGTCTGATGCACGCGCTGCGTGCATCGCATGCACGCAGCGGTGCATCAGACGGTTGCGGTGCGGTGTCGCACTTACCGCATGCCGCATTATAGCATTTCTCTCTCCCTCTCTCTCTCTCTCTCTCTCTCTCTATATATATATATATATATATATATATATATATATATATATATATATATATATATATAGGAATGATAAAATGCGGAGTGCGGTGCGTGCGGTGTAACACCGCAGCCGTTTGATGCACCCGCTGCGTGCGTGCGATGCACGCAGCGGTGCATCAGATGGCTGCTGTGCGACACCGCACGCCGCATCCTAACATGCCCCTATATATATATATATATATATATATATATATATATATATATATATATATATATATATATATATATATATATTCAAAACATGCATAACTAGACTAAGAAAATGAATCTTAAGACAAAAGATAAATTGGATAGATCGTTGTTGCAACAACAAAAATGTTGTAGCCTTGTAGGTTTGAATTACGGCTCTTAATAAGCCATTTAAAATATATTAAATTTTCAAATATGTATAGTGCAAATTCAATAGCCAGTTATAAGATATCAAATGTGATATTATAGCAAACACAAAATAAATAATGAATTATTGAATGTGTTATTTCATTCGTGTGCTTGTGCACATGTTTCTAAATCAGTATGAAATGTGCAAATCGAAAAAGAAAAGAAATTTATTGAATCTTGTAATGGTTAAAATAATATCAAAGTCATCCAATCCAACCCAGAATTGCTCATATGGTCCATCTTAAGAACTATAACAAATAATTTTGAATGTAAATAATATTCAATCAATGTGCCAATATTCAGACTATTGTAATCATGAATCAAATCTACTTAATAACTTAATCATATTGCCAAAAATATCAATTGCAAGCACATAATTGCACATGATTCAACTAGGCGCGCCTTTTTTGCGCCTGGAGCCTAGAGTCTAGGCGTGCGCCTTTCTAACAGAGCTTGGCCTTGTGCTTTTTGAGGCGCAGGGGGTGAGTCTAGTTGAGCCTGAGCCTAGGCACGCGCCTAGGCGTGCTTTTAATAACACTGATATGGATAGTTATTTTTGATCCGATAATCCGATAACGGTTCGAATCTGATAACCGTTTACTTAACATAACAAATCAGATATGGATTTAGGCCGATCCGATCCGTTAAAGAACTTGATCCGCCAAACTACAACATAATATATTATATTTTAATCATTGTTAAAATAGATTGCTTTAGATCTAAGGCCATAAGGGATAATATAAAAATGATTCTCATGGTTCCCCGATCGAAACTCAGATTTTATTTTGGTCCTTCCGAATCCCCAGTTCAGAATCGACTGTTCTTATGTGGATTCGATGCTCAACGATATCACAACCATCCGATGTACTCCTGTCCACGATCTGAATTCTGATCCGAATCCGATCCGATCCGATCCGTACTGAAATGGATATGAATCGGGTTTTATGATCCGATGATCCGATAATGATCCGAATCCGATAACCCGCTTACTTAACGGATCGGATTTGGATATAGCCTAATCTGATCCATTGACTGGTCATATGTCACATCCAACCGATTAACAAATTGAGTGATTTATCTATATGTTAATTGTTTTCTTTCTAGTAGTGGACTGTCATAGCATAATTAAATCATTGCATAACTAAATGAATTACTTTTATGTTGGCCATACTTTTTCATCTCTCTTCTATACCCTTCTTCCCTTTCATAGCTTCAGTTTAATTCAGTTTACATGGATCTCCAATGAATCAGATGTTTCATGATGATGACATAGACCGTCGTTCTTACCGCAAAAGGTACATTTCTTGAATGGTTCCATTATTTTTATCATCTCTTCGTTGGTCCTGATACTGCTAATGCTAGTTGTTATCTTTTTACTAGATACTCTAGGAGTGGATCTAGTGGAAGAAGAGAATACAATGGAAGAATTGCTTCTTATGAAGAACAAGTTCGTGCGGTGAAGAGAGCAGAGAAACTTCGAAGTAATATGAATTCTTGCCACCCTTCATTCGTTAAACCCATGGTTCGGTCACACGTGTCCAGTTGTTTTTGGCTTGTGAGTATATCCTTAATTACAATAAAATGCCTAATCGATATGATGAAGGTAATAGCTTATGTTTGTGTGTGTTTATGCTATCATTACCATAAGGGTCTACCGTCAAAGTTCTGCAAGGAGCACCTTCCTCCACATGAGCTGAAAATGGTATTAGAAGACGAGAAGGGTTTGGAATATGATGCCATCTACATTGGAAGCCGTACTGGTCTTAGTGGTGGGTGGAGAGGCTTTGCGATGGACCATAACTTGGAAGATGGGGATGTTTTGTTGTTTGAATTAAGTGAGCCAGACAAATTTAAGGTACTGCTGTTTTTTTTTTTTAATTTGGTTTTCAAGCTACATGGTTACTAGTGCCATCATTGAGCTGGATACCAGCCCATTGGCCATGGATTGAGCGTCTCTGCCAACATCCACTAACAAAGGCCACACATGCACACACATATTGTTGATATTTGGAACATATGAAGAGTTGAAGACATAGATAACACACCACACATACACATTAGATAATACATTTATTTAGACTAAATGATTACTAGCGTGAGACCACATCGATAGGGCATGGCAGAAGGATAATACTCCAAATGTGATTCCAAGGATGCTGAACTCTCAATGTGACTCCAAATGCCAATCAAAGTTGAAAGTGAAGTTCAAAGGTCAACAAGAATCAAATCCATAATCAGGACTCCAAGGATGTTAGTACGAAGGAGATGCAACCATAGGAAAAAAAATATCAACATGATCAATCCAATCCAATAAGAGAACCAATCACTCTCAGTGTTAATGCCTCGCAGATGATCTTACTTGCACAATTTCACACGTGCAACTCTAAAGTCAAGGATTAAAGCTTGAAAATTGAACAACGAACACAAGAGAACTAAAAATCCAACAAATTGCTACACAAAAATGCATAAAACAGAACAAAGGAGAGGAAAAGAGATTCAAGATCAACTTCATGATTATTAAGAAGCAATGAAACAATGAGGAAGAGCAGCGAATGCTAATGTCTAGTGTGATTGACATATGTTCAATGCTAGGAAGCATGGACACTTCCCTAGGCCCCTTGTACCTGTGTCGGACACCGACACTTGCCGGACACTCGTCAGACACGCATCGAACACGAATGTGCCGTGTCTCACGTGCTTCCGAGAGTCGGACACGATTGGACACTCGCCGAACACGGCATGTTGACGGGTTGTTCGATATAGGGTCGGGTCACAAGCTGTTGTGATTTAGTTTTGGCTTCAACCTTTATGATCCTTTGAAGTTATAACCTCTGAGGATCGGATAGGTTAAAGCCAAAATTAAATCGCAGCCGTTCTTTTGCATGCCATATGGGCCTGAGTGCGATTCACTTGTCAGACTGGTCGTAACGGGCGATTACGATTCAGTTTTGGCTTTTAACCTATCTGATCTTCTGAGGTTTCAGATAGGCTAAAGCCAAAACTGAAACACGGCTGTTCTTTTTCATGCCTTTTAGGGCTGTGTGCGATTCACCGATCGGGCTGGGTGTAACTAACAGTTACGATTCAGTATGCATTAAATTTTCATTTTAGTTGTTTTTTATAAGGTTTTTTTGGTTATTGAAATATATATGAATTATAACCACATAAAATATAAATAAAAAATATTAATTTATTTTGCCGTGTCCCTATCGTACCAGTGTCCTTTTTTTAGGATTTGTCGTGTCGGCGTACCCGTGTCGTGTCGTACCCGTGTCCCTGTATCAGTGTCAGTGCTTCTTAGGTTCAATGTGATGGATAGTGAAAAGTGGAAACTCATAATTTTCTTTACGAACTTTCTTTATAGATTTGTTGCATTACTGAACCTGTAGGGCCCATGCTCAGCCTTGCAAGTTATTTTGGTTGGTTAATTAAGAACATATCGAAGTGAGAACGTAAGACTATAAGAGAACAACAAATCCATCAAATTGCAAAGGAGAGGAAAAGAGATTCAAAATCAAATTCATGATTCCTAAGAAGCAATAAAACAATGAGGAAGAGCATCGAATGCTAATGTCAAGTGCAGTGTTGCCAAGGTAGCCTGGCGATGCCTAGGCAGCCAGGACTGCCTAGGTGAGGTGTGGCCTAGGAGGTGCCAATGAGAGACCCAAGCGACAATTATTTTTTAATATTAAAAATTATATATATGAGAAATATTCATATTTGAACAGATAATAAGCATAATATCGTCAAAAACTTCATGTGAAATTAATCAAACAACTGAACTCAAACATTCTTATCCAAAAAGAATATTTATGTCATCATTGTCATGCTAAATCATTGAAATGTGAATACGCAAAACCATGTATGTCATGCATCATCAACATGTAGCAATCAATTAATCAAATTATGTTATTATTAGAAAGTCTTAATATAGATATAAGTTAGAACATTAAAAACCCTAGGTCTCTAACATTCATTAGGAAACAAATCAAGCATAATAAACAAATCCTAACAATTTAGCACAACTCTAAAATTGGAGAAATAAAAGCACTAGAGAGGATAAATCACTTGTATAAAGAAAGATAATTCAAGAGAACAAAAAAATCCAAAATCAAACAATAACATTAACCCTAGTAAACAAAACGTGTTATAAATTCTAAATTAGGACATATAGGTAGATAGGTAAGAAGAAAGACAAAGATAATGATAGTTAAGTAAACGATTCATGCGTACATAGAACAAGGAAACAAAAATAAAGGAGAAAAGCAAAAAAAAAATCCTTTTTTATAGGTCACCCGCCTAGGTGACCAGACCCAAAAAGGCCTCCGCGGTTGCCTAGGCGACGCCTTGACAACACTGGTCTAGTGCAGTGTTATCAAAATCGTCGACTTTTTGAAAAATTTGTGTTTTAATCGTGACTTATTCCCCAAACATTTGTTACGGGAATAAGTCGCGATTTTTTAAAAAAGAAGCGATTTTCTTAAAAAATCGTGAATTACGCGTATTAATCACAAATTACACGTTTTTTCCCTTTTTTTTTCCCGATTTTTGCTAAAAAAAAATGTTAGAATACATATATCTAATTATTACCTAATTTACTGATTTTTTCCCTATTTTTCTGATTTTTTTCCTTTTTTTCCAATTTTCTTCCTTTCCCGACTTCCAACTTGGAAACATTGGTCTAGTGTGATTGACATATGTCCAATGGGATGGATAGTGGCAACTCATAATTTTCTTTACAAACTCTCTTTACAGATTTGTTGCAATAATGAGCCTGCATGGTCCATGGCCCATGCTCAGCCTTGTAAGTTATTTTGGTTGGTTAGTTAAGATCATATCGATGTGATTTCCAGATGTTCGGTAATATTTTCTTTGGGTCACTTGCATAGTCACGTATGACATTGCACCTATGTGCGTTCTGCGGCTTGTGCCTACTCTTAGGCAGACCATGTTAATATCAGTTCGATACACCATGTTTAAAATTTTTCCCGAAATGAAACCTTTCACTAGAACGGATCATGTGTTAGATGATGTAGTTGCCATGAACCGTGATCTCACATCGACCATTAGAGGCGCAGAAAGCTGGACTCCTACCTCAGCGGATCAAACCATGCTTCGACTGTTATTCTGAGATAATCTTCGCCTGACTGGATCGCCACTGAGGATCAGATCGAGAACTCGTCTTCATAAGTATATCCAAGATTTGTGCCAACATGTCACGACATTTACAACACGATCATTGAAAACCTAACGACGCCACATGTTCCTTAGCCTTGCGTGCATCCCTGTTTGTTTGCTTCCAAAGCCTTGCGACCGCCATGTATGCTAACTGCTGAGGCTTTGTTGTATCACCACAGATCTACATCATCAAAGCAATAGATGAGCAGCCAAGTCACGACGACGAGGAGAGCATCGATGACGCGGATATTATAGACACCACCAGATCGGCAAAGGAGGGATTGACGGCGGAGGACGACCAGTCTGTTCCTCGAATTCCCTCTCCAGGAACTGGATCCACAAGGCGAAGTAAAAGAGTGGCAAAACGAAGCCCGTTCGCCTGAAGCTGAATGTACTGCTTAACTACCTGTTGCTCTCTCATCATGTCACACCATTTTGGCTCCCTTTTGTTGGTCTGACCACTTCGAAACTGAGACGGCTTTAGAAGTTGCAGAGGCAGCTTGATATTATTACGAATTATAAGTAGGTGTATTTATAAGCGTAAATTGGTAAGAACGTGTATTGTTTCGTCAAAACTTGCTCGAGACGGCCTTTAGAGCCTGTGGCGTGGTAAGCATCACAACCATTCTTCTACATGAGTACGAATTAATACGTATTCTTCTATGCGAAACGTATCTTATGGGCCATTTTTTACTCCATCTCTTGAGGTTTTATCGTCAAAATTGTTTTTTGCAGCAATTTTTTCTTCCAATTTTACTTATATATTAGAATGTATCGAAGTATCATGATTTTTTTTTGTCTGAAGGGACCACCATAGTGGTCAGTACATCACCGTTTAGTGCACCGGGACAAGGTAGACTAAGGATCGAAACTCGCCATAGGTGCTAGAGAAATGTCTTGATTTTTAATAACCACTATAGGCGTGGAAAAGCGATGTGACGAAGACATGCTGCTTTTCTTTGTCCACTGGAACATACGAGATTACAAGCCGCTACTCTAGGGTTGGGAGTGCGGTTGAGAGATCATGGGATTGTGGAAGAGATCATCTTTGGCTCTCTGATCCCACTTTCTCCTTCAGGGATCTTCTGGGAGAGTTTTAGATAGTGTGCCAGAGGTGTTATAATGATTTTGGGGCTTGGAGAGAGAGAGAGAGAGAGAGAGAGAGAGAGAGAGAGAGAGAGAGAGAGAGAGAGAGAGAGAGAGAGAGAGAGAGAGATTTTTTTCCTTCGATCTTCCTCTGGTGTTGCTTTGACTTAGCTTTGCTTCAACTTGGCTTCTACTTTGCGTTGGCTTTGGTGCTTGAACGTTGAAGAAGAGACGTACGGTGTTTATCGATCCTTCCGATCTTCGTGTGTTATCGGTTAGGACCTGCATTGCTTTGCTAGTCGCTTTTTGTGTTCTTTGGTCTTTACACTTGCTTGGCTTCTGCTTTGCTTTGGTTTCGACTTTGGCTTTAGCTTGACTTTGCTTTGCTTAAGCTTGGCTTCCTCTTTGATTTGGGTTTAACGCTTGAATGTTGAAGAAGAGAGACTTGCGATGCTTTCCAATCCTTTCGGGCTTCATACGTTTTTGGTTAGGATTTGTGTTGCTTTGCTCGTCGTTCTTCGTGTTATTCGGCTTTGGCACATGCTTTTCTTCGGCTTTGATTTGATGGCTACTGGTGTAGGGTCTTTGGCTTGATTTGAGTGGCGATCAGTGTACAGTCTCCGGGCCTTTTTCCTCTCCTTGCTTTCTTCTTCATATGAGGATCGGAGTTTTGATTTAAGCAGAAACTAGGATAGTGTCTACGAATTTCTTCTTTGATCTTTCTTCTTTTTGCACGGATCGAAGTTTTGATCTTTTAGTGCTTTCGGATCTAACTGAAGTTATTATTCATGGTTGAACATGAATTCACAGGTGTGTTTTCAGAGATATGTTCCCATGAATCTTCAGAGATCCTCGAGATCTTGAAGCATGGGGAAGCGTTTTCTTTTCAACATCACTTTCTTTCTGAATTTCTCCATCTCTTTTTCTTCCTCTTGCCCTCTTATTTATAGGTGAGGAAAAGTGATTTGGGGGCGTTTTTATATTTTTGCACCCCCTCTCTCTCATAACTACTAGGATTTTTTTTCCTTATTTTCCTCGGGTAGTCATGACCTTGATTTGATTTTGGGCCATTTTATTTGTGGTTTGAGCCTATTTTGTGCACTTTAGTCATTGATGGTCGGGGTTCGTATTCTGGCTGTCGAATCGTTGGGTTCGACGCGGATCCATGTGTGGGTAGACGTTTGCGCATCGCCTTCCTTTTCTTTCATTTTCTTGTTTTCTTTTTCTTTCATTTCCTTCTTTTTTTTTTTTGATCGGCTCTGCTTGTTACTGGGGTTGGCCAGCAAGGGTACCAGGGCTGGACGACCTTGGTGTTTTGGCTAGCTGGTTGACCAAGGTGCTTGGTCTGGCTAGCCTAATGCTTTGACTGGCCAGCCCTAGTGTCGGGGCTGACCAAGTTTTTCGTCTGGAGTTTTGTTTGCACTTTGACTTCCTGTTGTATCTTTCGGAGAGCTTAAGTGCCTTCGACACACGTGCATTGATGAGCAGGTCTCATGTTCTGATCGTTGAGACATCGGAATGTCGGACTTCTTTCTTTCTATTTTCTTCTTTTTCTTTCTTTTCTTTTTTTTCTCCCCTCTCCCCCTCTATTTCCTAAAAATTACAATGGCACCAAACTGCTAATTTACGAAAATGCCCACCCTCTTTTTTACCATTTACTTGTCCTTCAGCACATGACATGGTGACATAGCAGTGTGGGCCCAGTTGGATAGTAGGCTTGACTCGCTCGCTACATGTGTAGTGAGGTTTGGTAAAATTTTTAGATTGCAAATTGTTGGGGGTCTGCTTGAGCTTCAACTGAGGGTATCCTTCCCCATTGTAGCGTAGGAGGGGAGAGTACGGAACCATTGCAAATGCTCTAAGAGCATCCAGAGTGGGCTAGCTATTCCACTAGCTTGGCCGTTTTAGCTAGTGAAATGGTTAAAATTAGGGGTGGGGCTTGGGCGCATAGGTTGGGCGGGTTGAAGGGTCTGCCCATGCCAACCCGACCTACACACATCTCAACCCGTCCGTGGAACCCAGGGAACCCGTGGAAGCTCAACCCGTGCTTACCCATGTCAAGTTGCTCGGGTTGCCTAATTTGCCAAAGAATGGATGGGTTGGTCGGATTGGATGGGTTTAATTTGATCACAATAAATAGAAATATTTGATCACTTAAAACTAAAACAAGAAAAAAAAAAGACCAAATTATTCTATTAACCACCGCTACAAAAAAATAATTAGCCAACACATCTCTCTCTCTCTCTCTCTCTCTCTCTCTCTCTCTCTCTAAAGCATTCATCGAATGGCTGTGGTGATGGATCAACAACAGCAACACCACAAGCATGTATGCCACTGTACTTGTCTTGTGACGACTAAGATCCAACAGGCCAAGAGCTAAGGCTCATGAGACTGTGATGCCAAGATGGATGAGGTGAGGTAAGGTATCCAAGGCTATCGAGTTAGTCCCACATTGCCTGGAGAGAATGGTATCTTGAGCTACTTATATAATTTCCTCTCCCAAACATAGAAGACACGTTTTAAAACCGTGCGTCATACCGATTTTGGAAGAACTCCGTAGTTAAACATGCTCGGACGAGAGTAATACTAGGATGGGTGACCACCTGGGAAATCCTCGTTAGGGCACGGCCGGGCAAAGCGGACGATATCTTGTGTGTTTGGGGCGGATGTTACTCGCCTACTCAGTTTCTTCGGGTTGGGAAAGATGATGCCCAAACCCATCCAAATTGAAATCGGGTTGATCTTTTTTTGTCTAAATCGTCCAAGGTTTTATCCAGTTTTGCCTATGTTTATCAATTGTTCGGATTGGGCGAGTCGGTTTCGGGTCAAACCCTCCCAAGTCCCACCCCTAGTTAAAATGGGCTACAGTGGGCTAGCTACTCTGCTTGCTAAATATACCAATCAATATCCCACTAGGTACATCTAGCTATCCAAGAATCGATCGACAGTTGGACCCCACAACATAATTGTTGCTGATGTCAGCATGAGTTGGAATCGACTACAATCTAATGAATCTCCATGAGAGAGAGAAAGGTTGACTACCAACCTTTGGATTTAAATCCAATGGATCAACTGAAGTGTTGGGTTTTGGCTTGCAAAAGCCAATGCCCACGACTTCTGTAGAAGTCGTGCGAACGGTGAATCGAAAAAAAAGAGAAGATGATCAAACCATAAGAGATCGTGCGCACGATCTGGGTCTGGCAGCGATGGGGTCAGGTTGAATGGGATGAGGGTTCGAGTTGCTTTGGTTACAATTTGAGGCGGTTTTGAGTCTCCCTATAGTATGTGCTTGCTCCTCTATTCAAGGGAAGCAAAGGTGGCTTTAGGGGTAGGTCAAGAACTTGTGAGAATAATCGATGACGGCTACGTGGTGATCGAAGATCGTCTACAAGAAGGAAAAGTCGCAGGGGGAAACGAAGGATCGGGGGGGGGGGGGGGGGGGGGGGGTCCCTCCGGGCTCTTCGAGTTTCAAGGTCGCAATGACACAATAAATGGTTCTTCTCGGTAGAGGTTTGAGATCGAATGGACTGGGAGAGAACATAAACCCAATCTAGGCTTTGCCACGTAGAGAGGGGAGAGTCGAAGGAAAGTAGAGAGGAAGAAGGAAGGAGAAGGGGATGAGAAGAAGAAGATGAAACGGGGAGGATACGATGTGCGGATCATCTCCAAGTTCTTTGGTGCGGCTATCGGAGAGGAAAGGCAGAGGATATAGTGTGCGGATCTTCTTTGAGTTCTTCGGTGTGATTATCTTGATTTCTCCTTCGGGTTGCTTCAATCTCTTAGTGATTCTTCGATAACTCTGTATATCTCTCGGTAACGGGTGGTTCCCTACTTTGTGTATGTGTGATATGTGAGAGGAGCAAGATTAGAGTTAGCAGGGTATGACAAACGGAGACTACTGCTTGGAGTAATTCTTACTAGCGATAAATCCAAGTCATTGATTGCATGTGAATCCGTGGTGTTCCTTTATTGTATTTGCATGTGCATCGTATCCTCTATATGGGTTGTGCGATCTCTACAGGGCTTCGAACCTCGAACCTCAAACACAGTCATGGAAACTTCCGCTGGCATAGGGAATCGGTGTCGTGAGCCGATTTCCCAACATGAAGTAGCCGTTGGAATAGGATGGGGTCCACTAGTCAACGGATAGCTAAATCAAATAGCTAGCTCGCTATGTACATCTCATTTTGGGTGACTCTTTATTCCCATTTGGCTCTCTATTAATTATTAAAAAATATTCTCTAACTAAAAAATCAGTTAGTCGGTTGTGGAATGTGCATTCTCTTAAGCGACGATGGCATTTTTGTTATTTGAAAGAAAAGTGGGGGCGTTTGTAAAGAACAAATATCTCCCTCCAAGCAAGGATAGCTCTCTACAAAGCCTTTTCCATGTGAGCCCAACACCTCCTTTAATGCATGTGGTGGGCCCGCGTCAAATAAACCGACAGTTAGAATTTTTTATTTTTCTCCGTTCACCGGCAGTGGGACATGATCCTATCCCTGCTTGACACGTCAGCAGTTGAGTCCATGTTCCGGCATGAACGTTATCAGAGAAGCTGGACAGAGAGAGCAGTTGCTACGGTCGAGGCAGTGTGTACTTTCGTCGGGAACCACACGCTTTTGTTTGAATAAAATATAAAATAAATAAATATTATAACATTTAATCGGCCGATAAAAGACACGAAAGAAGGGCTTTACCATGATTACTTCGGCATTGAGTTCCGTGCGACAAACTGTTCGCATCATTCCCTGTTTGCTGTGTCCTTTCCATTGCATCCAACCTTTTTCTCCAACCCTATATTATAACAGACTCACTATTTAAAATTTCGACCCCCTTGGTGGCTAACTTGAATGCCCTGGATTGTCTCATCTAAACAATTCGTCTATGTTGGTCAAGGTCTTGACATCCAAGTCATCTTAGGTGTTTTACTGTAGCAGCTACAGTACCACTGCCCCCCCCCCCTCTCTCTCTCTCTCTATCTCTCTCTATCTCTCTCTCTCTCTCTTATAAAACAAGTTGTTCGAAGTTGGGTGGGTTGATGTCGCTCCGGCGTTGCCAGGGGTATGCACTAGTATAATAGAGAGCAAACCCTCGATTACTATAGCAATATCAGTCGAATAACGTAGTACAAGCGGTCATATGAGATTTACATATAACCTGTTCAATTAATTGTTAGGATTGGTATGTTTTACATGTCAATTCTTGCATGCCCGACACTTGATTAAGTTCTCGTTACTAAAGTTTATATATTAGTGTGAAAGAGATGCATAAGCTCACTAAGTTCGTTTAATATGGTTGAGGTAACTCATGTATGTGGATGAGATCACATATAGCAAATATGTAGTTACCATATATATATATATATATATATATATATATATATATATATATACATATTCGCAGTTGGTCGCTAGACTGGATGTTGCATTGAGTCATGAAAATTATATTTTTACCCCTTAATTCACTATTACATTATCATCGGTCTTCTACGTAAAACTGTTATAATGCATGTAAAACATAATATTTTCTTTTCATCATTGCATAACATATTTTCATGCGAACACATCAACATATTACCTTGCATTCATACATTACTTGTATGAAAAGTATAAAGCTAGCTTGATTATCAATTATTCTTTTACCGCTTTTCACTATAAGGAACTGATGGGCATCATTTTATATCTATTTCGCGGTAAATGAGACTCTCGTCCTCAAAGCGCGTAGCTATAGTGAAGCATGACTATACAGTGGGCATCATCACAATGATTTGGTAGCTGACTTATAACACATGCTAATGATCGACAAACGGAATAACTAGCATGGAAGAAGCTACAAATTATCGGAACTCGCAAAGGATGCTCTTGGCAAGGCCGACACACACACAGCTCAAAAATAAACTCAAGCATTAAAAGAACATGACTCAGGCACAATGAGCTGGCTTCAAACCTTGGTAAGTAGTGCATCCCGATTAGCCACTTTTTCTCTCTCCTCTACTTCCTCCTTTCTCTCCCAACCCCAGTTGTAACCGAAACCGCTACCCTATCTTTTTCTCTTTCTTTCTCTCTCTCTCTCTCTCTCTCTCTCTCTCTCTCTCTCTCTTAATTGCATTCTGAAACCCATGGATGTCCAGCTTTCTGTCTTTGAATCTTTATTTAGCCCTTTCCGTAACAATCCATCGCATCCACCCATGCAATGCATGGCTTGGGCAAACTCCTCACGATTCCCTCGCACTCGTACTGCGCGCACTCGATCCTCTACCAATCCTGCATGTACCTGTGCGTGATCTTGATCTCTTACATATCTGTCTTAAAAAATCTGATCACACTCCCTATTTTCTCGCTCTATCTTTTCTTAAATGTCCAACAAATAACTACCATTTTTGCATGCCCAGCTATACTCAACTCCCCCTTGCAATTTCCCCATATCTCTTCCCTTATTCGGCGACCCGATCGCAGCAATCCTCGTCCCTCTCTCTCTCTCTTCTCCCATCTGATCCTCTCTTTTATCTCTTTCCTATTCTACCTAACTACACTTGATTCTCTCCTTTATTCTCTCTCTATCTATATCCTTAAACAACCTTCAATTTCCTACCCCATACACGATCGCCCTCTCTCTCTAAACCCGAGTCGAGTGTGACTCTTCCTAAAATCCTACAATTTTTTCTAGTTTCTCTCACATGATCTCCTCAATTGGGATTCAGGTGATACTTTAAAACTCCAATATTGAATAATTAACTATGATGTCAAATGTCATAATTTTCTTATCGAATTTTTATCATATAAATTTTCACAATTGAACTAGTTTTACTACTTCACTATAAGAAGGATTATGTTCTTGATATTGGGAGGATATTAAAAATGAAATTAGATAAAGTGGACTTTAACTCTAAATCTTCCGCTTGAGATGATAAAACTTCCAATCTCAAGTGTAGATAAAAGATAGTAATATTGCAAGAGAAGTTGACTCCGAATTATGGTTTATCAATCCCTCTCCTAGGTGGAATTTTCTTCTAGTTTATTTTAAATTTGAATATTTAGTTTTCTAATTTTACTTTCTAAAACAAATCATTTTCAAAACGATAAAAAAGTCCAAACTCTCTTAAATTCAATCTAGCTTCACTTGTGGTTTCTCTTTCTTTGGCATCGCACTTACGTATGGTTCGATCCTTTATGTGCCCTTTACTTTCTAAATTCTCTAAATTTATTTGCAGGTACTAGTTTTGATAATACTTTACTACAACGACTAAGCATAAAAGCTGTTAATCAAATGGCGCTGTTGCCAACATAAGGAGTCTCAAGAGGATTCACATCTGAGCTAGGCTAATGCCATGAAGATGAAGCAGTAACAGAGTTGAGCAGTGTAGTTGAACAACCAGGTACGTCTTTTAATTTCTCTGTATTTTATTTTCACTAGCTGCTTATAATCAGAAATCAAAAACTGCAAATTATTAATATGCAAACACTAACCCCCCTAGATAAGAACAGAAAAAAAAACAATCGCATTCAACCTTGCAAAGTTATCACCGACTCAGCACATACGACTCTTAAAGTTGTATGTGTCTCAAGCGTGGGGTGTACAATCAGCTTTGCATTGTTAGAAACAATTTTTCTAGGGTGCAACAGGGTATGCATTGAATTGCTTGAAAAAAATGAGATCTCATTACTCGTTCTTTATCAGTTGTTAAGTAAAATTTCTTCAATTGCTATCTTGTTTGATGTATTGTGCATTAAGAATAGACTCATTTTTGCATTAAATCATCTTAAGAGCACTACCCAAACAATATAAGGTTGGGATTTCATCACCCATCCATGGACCAAAAATCATCACCTTTACATCCAACGCAACCTCAATCAAATTTAAAATTCATTAGATGTTGGCCTTTGGGTTTCTCGAGCTCAATAGGCTCTTGGAAAAGAAGCCTCAGACTTTGTCTTTGAGTGCCAAGGCTGCTCCTTGAGCCGAGACGGTGTTGACGACACGGACTTTGTCAGGTGCCGAGGCGGCGAAGCCTGCCTCGGACTTTGTCTTCGAGTGCCAAGGCTGTCTCTTTGGGCCAAGACGGTGTTGACGTCTCAGAATTTGTCAGGTGCCGAGGCAGCGAAGCCTGTCTCGAATTTTGTCTTTGAGTTCCAAGGCTGTCTCCTTGGGCTTATCGAGTGTCGAGGTGATGGTTGCCTCAGACTTTGACAAGTGCAAAGGCGGTGAAGCCTACCTCGGATTTTGTCTTCAAATGCCAAGTATTTCCTTGGGCTGAGACGGTACTGACGTCTCGAGTTTTGTCAAGTATCGAGGGGGGTACGTGATCGCACCTCAGTCGACCATGTTTTATCATCATTCGACTTCTTTGAGTGCCAAAAGTAGGGCCTTGGGTTTGTTTATTTGATGGAAGTTAGAATTCAGTTTACTCAACATAGTGCCTTAGTGTCGGTCGACTCAGGCGAAGCATCGTTTCGATTAGGCCAACGTTAGGACACGTTGTATTGTACTGTTGCAGGTTAGTCAGTCGTGTTGCAACCCAAACCGAGCTAACTGTGGCAAGGCACGGGAGTATGTGTCCTTATGTGACAACAGGAGTATGAGCAACGCCAATGATTCAGAATACTTAGCGTAGTGTCTTTATATTAGTTGGACTTAAGCAAAGCACCGTTTCAGTCGAACCTACGTCTGGGGCACGTAGCTTTGTACTGTTGCAGGCTAATTGACTGTGTCGCAACCCGAACCAAATTAATTGTGGCAAGGCACAGGAGCATGTGTCCTTATGTGACAATGAGAGCATATGCAATGCCAATGATTCAGAGTACTTAGTATAGTGCCTTTGTATAAATTGGACTTAGACGAAGCATCGTTTCAATTGAACCTACCACTGGGACACATAAGTTTGTACTGTTGCAGGTTAGTCGGCCATGTCGCAATCCGAACCGAGCTAACTGTGGCGAGACACAAGAGCACGTGTCCTTACATGAAAACGGGAGCATATGCAGTGCCAATGATTCGGAGTGCTTAGCACAGTGTCTTTGTATCAGTACAACTTAGGCAAAACACCGTTTTAGTCGAACCTACATCTGGGACACATAACTTTGTACTATTGCAGGTTAGTCGGTCGTGTCGCAACCCAAATCGAACTAATTGTAGCTTTGAATAGAATTTGAGATGGAACTTAATAGCCTTTTTCATAAAACTTGAAACAACTACCATTTTATTGATAGTCCGAGGATGGTTACATTTTATTGATAGAACATTTTGAGATATGTTGCATTCCACGCTCTCGGAAGTCACTATCCTTCTAGCAAGATGAGTCGGTATGAACATTTTCTGCCCAATGACTCGATAATGTATGGTCATTCCCTGTTGTTTCTCAATAACTTACTCAACAAAGTATTAATACCAACTATACCATTTTCTTTTGTACCCCAAATCCCAACTAAACCTAAAACTTTGACTGCGTCGTCATCGGCAACAACAATGACAGTGGTAGCGAGGGGGTCATCGGCAACGGCTACGTCATCCTCATCTGCAGCGTCATCGGCAATGGCAACGATAGCAACAACAACGGGACTGTGGGTCATCGTCATCAGCAGCGCCAACAACTGCGGGGCTATGGCGTCATCGTCATCGACAACGATAGCGGGGGTCATCGTCAACTTGTATTCAATAGATGGTCCAACAAATGGATTCTGATTGGACCTATTCAATATTATATTATATTAAATATTATTTACCAAATGATCGGGTTTCTAATTGGGTCGGGTTGCTCGAGTCCTCACTCAATCCCAACCCGAATTGAGGCCAGGTTGGGATTTTCCAACCCAAGCCCAACCCATACAAGTAAAATCCCAACCCAAGCCTGCCCAAATTCGGGTTGGGTTCGGGTTGGCCCGCCCAAGTTGCAATCCTATCTGTGCCCTCAAGTACCAACCAACTGCATGTGGTTTATTTAAGAGTGGCGTGTGTTCAAGAGTACATATAATTGGGATATATTTAAGGTTGTACGTGTTTAATTGGGGTATAATAAAGGTGGGGCGGGCCATTTAACTAGGGTGTATTGAAGGTGGGGTGTAGGGGGAGCGGTATTTTTGGAACAGAAATGGGGTATGAAAAAAAAAGGGTTATTTAGATTTTGCCCCCCAAATTTTGCCTTGAATTAGACTTTACCCCCTATATTTTTATTAATTAGACTTTACCCTCCAAAACTAACTGTTCCTTCAGCTAACCCCCCAAAACTTTATTTCTTTTGAGTCAGCTCATCCTTTCTCTTAGAAGGTGAAACAGTTAGTTTTGGGAGATAAAGTCTAATTAATGAAAATATGGGGGGTAACGTCTAATTCAAGGCAAAATTTGGGGGGTAAAGTCAAAATAACCCAAAAAAAAGGGAAATATTATTCATACCCCATAAATCTTTAATTAACCCCCATTTCCAACAAACTTGAATACACCCCATTTTTTTTTTTCATACCCCATTCCTATCCCAAAAATACCCTTCCCCCTTACACCCCACCTTCAATACACCCCAGTTAAATGGCCCGCCCCAACTTGATTATACCCCAATCAAACACATACCCCCTTAAATATACCCCAATTATATACACTCTTGAATACACCCCACTCTTAAATAAACTCCATGCAGTTGGCTGATACTTGAAGGCACAAGTAGAGCTGCAACTTGGGCGGGCCAACCTGAACCCAACTCGAGTCCAACCCGAACCCAACCCGAATTTGGGCGGGCTAATCCGAGCCCAACCCAAATTATTTATCCTCGACCCGACAGGACCCGACACGAAGTTAGATGGTCTGGGTCAAGGCTAAACGGGTTCGGGTCATAAACGGGTCGACACGATAGACCCGTTAATTAAACGGGTCGGGTCCGGGTTTAGGGTCTGGACACGGTAGACCCAGGAAGACCCGTTTAGTATTCAATAGGTCATGTCGGGTCGGGTCTACCAGCAATCCGATACTATAATATATAAAACCAGTGGGTCTTTCGGGTCAGGTCGGGTCAAGTCGGATTGGGTCGGATCAGGTCAACTGAATAGATCTGGGTGGTAAACGGGTCTTATCGGGTCTTATCGTGTCTACCTGTTTATTAGCGAGTCGGGTACGGGTTTAGGATCTAGACACGATTAGTTAAACGGGTCGGGTCCGGGTCTAGGGGTTTTGGACACGACACGAAACTAGACACGACACGACTCATTGCCACCCCTAGCTGCAACTTGGGCGGGCCAACCCGAACGCACCCCGACTTTGGACGGGTTAACCCGAACCCACCCCGCACAACCCGACGGGTTGGGCGTGGGCTAAGTTTAAACGAACATTGGGTTGGGTTGGGGTACCAAAGACGCTGAGCAGGGGCTTTGGGGTTTGGGGTATAAAAAAAAAGGGCATTGTTGGTATTAAAGGATTGTTGAGTAAGTTATTGAGAAACGCAGGGGATACGGGGGCTAATTACAGATTTTTGGGGTATGAATAAAATTTCCCAAAAAAAAACGGGGTGTATTCAAGTATGTTGGAAATGGGGGCTAATTACAGATTTTTGGGGTATGAATAAAATTTTCCAAAAAAAAACACGCACTCTTAAGCCTCCTTGTTGGCCCTCTGTTGACGTCCGGTCAAAATCAACCGTCTTCCCCGTCCGATCGGTGGACTCTAACGGTAAAGTCGCATCAAACGGCCGATATGTGTTCTTCCTGTACACTCCCCGACACACACGATGGCCTCCCCGTGAATACTATAGTCGAACGAGGGTATTGTGGTCATTGAGCTTCTCTACATTATATTCCCTCCTCCATTACCGCTCTCGCCTTTTCAGTTTCTTTCAGACAGCGGTGATGGTGAGGAGTGAGAGGCTGCAGGCGATGGCGGTGGTCTCAGAGAGCTCTTTCCCCTCCCCCTTCACCACCAAGCTCTCCCACTCCCCCCGCTTCTGCAACTCCGGCAACAAGAGGTGACGCGATTCTCCTCCAATTTCTCACCAATCTGTAGGCTTCAGATCGAATCGAGCTGTGTCGTTGATCTCTTCGGTTGCTACCCAAGTTTTTTTTCTTCGAATTTGATGCCATTTAGGGTTTAGGAACCGATTCCCAAATTTTTAGTAATGGTCGAGAAAATGCATGCGCTTTGATTGCTATTTCAAATCCTCATTGTTCTTAATGGGAATCGATGCCCGTAGCATGAATCGCGTGATCTTGGGCTCTGATCGTGATAGTTCGGTGAAGGCAAATGACTGGGAAATGGAAGTACCAGCACCCATCTCGGCACCCCCTCATCACAAGGATGAGCCCCGCCCTGCTGTGCGAGTGTCAGTGAGAGGTGCGAGATGGGTTGTCTGACGTAGCCAATCTCAGCACTGCTCTCTCTTTTTTAAGTTTTACTGTAATGGGTTCGAGTGATTATGATCATTTTCAAGAGCCCTTTATGGGCTGGCTAAATTTTTTATTTTATTTTTGGTGAAGAGCTTATAATCTGATTTCAAGAACTTGTGGAGTAAGAAATATTGGCATTCATGTGATTCAAATTTCGGAACAACGTGATCGGCATATGTGCAGGATCTTCTCGGATGTCGCTGGAGATATAACAATTTACGTGGATGGGCATTCATTTCTATTGCACAAGGTAATTTTCCAACCGTGTGATTCAGAAAATCGACCGCGCCCAAAATATTTTATTGTATTTTGGTTTCTATAGATTTATTGGAGGCATTATAGACAAGAATGAATAGTGATGGGTGGGCTTAGCATTGTTAGGGAAGCAATGAAGTGTGAAATGAGCACATTAGGTTCCTTTATGGGATGTAATGCTTTGAATTATTTCTTTATGGGATGGGATATAATGCTTTGAAGTAGAAAAACCGATCGGTCGGCCATAAGGTATGATCAGTTGACTTGACCCCGACATGGGAAAACATCGTTGCAAGTAAATCCAATCGGTCTCCCAGAACGTACCTCTCTTGTACAGCAAAACCGATCAGTCGGATAGGACCCGCCGACCAATCGGACAGTAAGGGGGTGTTTGGCATCATTCCGGAACAATCTATTTCCATTCCGAATTCCATGATTTGAAAATAACGGCCAGTAATTGTTCCGGTGGAATGAAGAAGCTTGGGAACTAAAAGATATCACTCCGGCTGTTTCTATGTCAACCGGAACTCTGGACCATCAAATTGCATTAGAAATAGTAATTGACGGTAATAACCTCTTCTGGAAGAGGATTAAGGGGAACAAGAATTTGTTCTGTTGGACTGAAGAATTGGGAACATGAATTTATTGTTCCGTGAGTTTCTCTGTCAACAGAACGCTGAACCATCGAATTTACACTAGAATAGGCAATTTATGAGAATAGCCTCTACTGGATGAGGATTAAGCGAAACAACTGTTCTGCATGCCAAACACCCCCTAAGTTTCCCTAGTTCTCCAGAATTGTGCCAAAACTCAACAATTTACACCCATGTGTCTTGTACTATTTACTATGGAAATAGTGGAAGATCTCTCGTTCCCTTGTGGATATAGCTGTTTTTCAGCGAGTCATGGATATCCCATCTCTTTTGTATTCTCTTTTATTTTTCCCTGTTTGCTCCTTGATCATGGTTTGTATCTTGTTCCGTATTTCCATATTATGATCTATTCGTAAGGTTGCACTTTCGATCGTCATAACATGTGCTATCAAATTATAGCAAGTGATATTCGTTCGCTGCAATATGTCCACTTGAGGTTTTTAGTCAGCTTTTATCTGTTCTCAAAAGTGGCAAATGTCGAATTTTTGGGTAACATGATAAAATTTCCTTTCCTAGTGGCTTATATGCTTGCGGTTAACCATGGCATCCGTGACAATGATTTAGTTATTCAATAAATGCTAGATGGACATTCTTAATTAGACATGCGACATTATTATTTTCGGTTTCAGAATAACCAAACAGGTATCTAATTGTAAATTACACACTCAAACTTTGTCCAGCCAAGAATGGCTAACCATGGGTCTGTATACTAAACCATAGGCCAAAATAGCCTAGATTGGGAAACAGTAAATAACATGTCACCAAAAATGGGAACAGACAACGGAAGGCCTGCACCCTAGCTTTATTGACGAATGTTTTTGTGCTTATCTAGAGACTCATGTAACCAATATATACAGCTGCACATCGAGTTCGATGCATCTCTAGACTCTCAACACTGCCAAGTTGGTCGTGGTTGATCAGTTTGTCATTTCACGTGTAGATCTTCTCTCTCCTGTGTTTTCTTTCTCCAGGCCTTTCGTATGTAACTATGTGATCTGCTTTTGCTATTAAGAAGGGGGATCATAGTGATGATAGTTTCATGTATCGCCAATAAGTTTTTCCTTTAGTGAAATTGGATTCGATGTCATGTACTTCATCTATTCAAGAGTGTTTCTAACTTAAGTTCTATGTTTTGTTCTCAAGTTCCCACTGGTTTCAGGGAGTGGAAAGATACGGAAAATGGTGGTGGATTCCAGAGATCCAATCCTCTCCAAATTGGAGCTTTATAATGTACCTGGAGGGGCCCAGATATTTGAGCTTGCTGTTAAATTCTGTTACGGTACAAACTTTGAAATCACCACTTCCAATGTTGCCCATCTCCGTTGCACTGCTGAATATCTAGAAATGACAGAAGATTATAGGGAAGAAAATCTCATTGCCCGGACAGAGACCTACTTGAATGAGATAGTGATGCAAAGCCTCGAGAAATCTCTTGAAGTTTTATGTTCATGTGAGGGCTTGCATCCCATTGCAGAGGAGGTCGGTATTATGGATAGATGTGTAGATGCAATTGCCACTAATGCTAGCAAGGAGCAGTTGGCTTCTGGTTTAGCCCGCTTAGAATGTGATGGTGGCTCTGGTAAGTTGAAGATGGATTGCCAGGACTGGTGGGTGGAAGATCTTTCGGTGCTAAGTATCGATCTTTATCAGCGAGTCATTGCTGCCATGAGGACAACGGGGGTGAGATCAGACAGCATCACCACGTCACTTATGCATTATGCTCGTAGCTCTCTAAAGGGTATTGAACAACGTCAGGCTTGGGATACTGGCTTGGTTGTTGGAGACAAACAAAGAGTCATCGTGGAAACGCTTGTGGGACTCTTAGCTACAGAAAAGATCACTTCTATTCCTCTGACCTTTTTGTTTGGGATGCTAAGGATGGCAATAGAGGTTGATGCTGTCCTTGGATGCAGGCTTGAGCTTGAGAGGAGGATTGGCTTCCAATTGGAAACTGCATCACTCGATGATCTGCTCATTCCTTCATTGCAGACCAGTGATTCAGTGTTTGATGTTGATACTGTTCACCGTATACTAGTGAATTTCTTGCATAGGATTGGAGGGGATGGCTCTGAAGACTCGTCACAGTGTGGATATGAATCTGAAGGTCTTAAATCTCCGAGCCACAGTTCGCTTTTGAAGGTGGGAAGGCTTATGGATGGGTATCTTGCGGAAATTGCTCCAGATCCATATCTGAAATTGCAGAAGTTCCTGGAAATCATCGAGCTCCTGCCAGATTATGCTCGTGTAATTGAGGATGGACTGTACAGAGCCGTTGATATATACTTGAAGGTGAGTATATGTAAATTTATATCTCTAGTGTTCTCATGCATGGCAGGGATTTTTGGGGTTGGGAATATAACTAAAGATTTTCTACAACATGTCTCTAACTAAAGTATATCTGCGACTTGCTTTTATGTTTACTTTGTCTTATTGTTAATAATGATCTTCCACATTTTATGATTCTAATCTTATGACAAAATTAAAGAATAATAAATTGTTTCATATATCCAAAGTGAAGACAATATTGAGTTTGTAAAATAGCTAGTGAGATTATTCTTTTGGTTGCTGAATTTGTTTCTACATGTGTTTTATAATTTATATTTGCATAAAAATAAAGATTAATATTACAAATGTTGTAGAAATATTATTGAAATATGAAAGGAGGAGGTTTCATGTCTATGGGGGGTTGATTTTCAGAAATCTGGTTCCTTGGAGTCAGAACTAGGCATGGAAAAGGAGAAGACACTTGTATTTGGGGGAGGAGCCACAGACTCTATTCCCGCCAAGTAGACCCAACGGGGGAGAGTCCGGACTCTCTTACTGTGGATGAGAGCCTAGCCTCACCTTTCTACCCTATTTTGGCCTCTTTATAATATCCTAATGTAAGATTTAATCCCTCTATTAAAGTTGATCATTATCCTTTTAATTGTGGCTGTTTTCTTAATTAGCCATCAACCTAGAAGCCCCCCAAAACCCAAAAAAAAAACCAAGTTTTTGACATTACAACCACGTCCCTAAATGCTGGAAAATACAAAAAAGGTCATGGATTTCTCAAAAAATAAAAAAGAAACCTAGACCATAAAAAATTATCAAAACAACTCAAAATGACTTCGTATGGACACCAAACGGGCCTCTAAATAATTAATTAGCCTCACTCTTTAGGCACTTAACCCTTATACTCACGCATTGAATTCCCCATATGAGAAATTTTCTCGACTCTGTTGAGAAGGTTTTAATGAAGCTCTTGGGCTTGGATCAAGTGGTGGGGCACAATGATGACGATCTTTCTCTCAATAGCATCTCTTGTTGATATAGCAAAAGACTTCTTCATTCCCAATATTCCGATTTTGTAGTCTCGATCAATTGTTATAGAACCCATTGTACCTTCTAGACAGTGCAATAAAAAGGATCCCAGAATTCATGTAGACTCGAGATCTTGGACTTTTGAAGAACATGGTCACCCATCGCTTGAATCTCAAGTGACTTTCTTCCTTTGCCAGCTCTTTCAAAAGTGGAAGACCAAAGATGATGGGTACTTATCCAAAGCATGGGCCGTCCTTTGATTGAGTACACATCCACGACTTCCATCACGAAATCTTCCTCGGGCACTCCATCAACAGCACATCAGCTTCCTCCACGGGCTCTTTTCAGACTCTATGGGCATTTATTTAGGAACGAATTGGAGATTTTTTGTGGAACGAATCTTAAATACCCTCAATTCGCAAATTGGAGATTTTTTGTGGAACGAATAGAGAAGAATACTCTGTCTTTGTCAGAATTCACTTTGGGTGAATTTAAGGGTCTAGATTTGCGGTGGACAACAAATATGATGGTTTGTCAGCTTGAATAGCCACGCTTTTGGTCAGTATGTCATTTCACATAGCCACACTCTTGGCTCCGGATCACTCATATGAGATAATCTACCTAAACGTTGGAGATCAACAACTCGGACCTCCAATATGATTCACTCTATGTTATTCTGAAACTTTTTCGTCTTCTTTTGTTGGCTTGATACGTGAGTTGTTAGATACCCTCACGCCCCAAAATCTAGGTCGTAAGGGGAGGTCCACAGAGGGTATATAAAGCGGGCAATAGGTGCCCCCTTTACCGATGTGGGACTAACCGGTGGACTTCCTCAACAACCCCCCCTCCCCCCTCTCAAGCGGAGCACGCGGAGTGAGGCAAATCGGAAGGGGCCGCACCCGGAGGGAGACGGTGAACCCAGCTTTGAAACCATGTTAGATACCCTCAACGCCCCAAAACCCGGATCATAAGGGGAGGTCCAAGAGGGTATATAAAGCGGGCGATAGGTGCCCCCTTTACCGATGTGGGACTAACCGATGGACTTCCTCAACATGAGTATCACGCGAGGCATATGCCCTCGCCTTACCACCATGGATTCATGACCTTCGTGATAGAAAAGGAAACCTCGTTAAAATATCCCTACACTATATGATAAGAGGAAACCTACTAGGATGTTTAAAAGTGATCATCAGGTTATCCTGGGCTATCCTTGAGTTAGATATATTTTAACGAGGATTAGAGGAAACATTGTTAAAAAAACCTTCTCAACAGAGTCGAGAAAATTTCTCATATGGGGAATTCAATGCGTGAGTATAAGGGTTAAGTGCCTAAAGAGTGAGGCTAATTAATTATTTAGAGGCCCGTTTGGTGTCCTTACGAAGTCATTTTGAGTTGTTTTGATAATTTTTTATGGTCTAGGTTTCTTTTTTATTTTTTGAGAAATCCATGACCTTTTTTGTATTTTCCAGCATTTAGGGACGTGGTTGTAATGTCAAAAACTTGGTTTTTTTTTTGGGTTTTGGGGGGCTTCTAGGTTGATGGCTAATTAAGAAAACAGCCACAATTAAAAGGATAATGATCAACTTTAATAGAGGGATTAAATCTTACATTAGGATATTATAAAGAGGCCAAAATAGGGTAGAAAGGTGAGGCTAGGCTCTCATCCACATGGTAAGAGAGTCCGGACTCTCCCCCGTTGGGTCTACTTGGCGGGAATAGAGTCTGTGGCTCCTCCCCCAAATACAAGTGTCTTCTCCTTTTCCATGCCTAGTTCTGACTCCAAGGAACCAGATTTCTGAAAATCAACCCCCCATAGACATGAAACCTCCTCCTTTCATATTTCAATAATTTTGTTCCTCTTTATTTGCTAGAAGCATCTTATATTTATTCTGAAAATATTTAGTAGATAGACACAAAATAACCTTGTGGTTGTCTATGAGTCCTAGGGTCCTAGCTATGCATTCAAAGGCTCAAGCACAGCCCAGGTGCAAGTCGTGTGCACATAAGCGCAAGCATGTGCTTTTGACTGCATTTTTCTGGTTTTTAGGAGGGCCTAGAGACTCCTACATCCCCCTCTCCATATTAAAATTAATCTACGTACGACGTATTCAAGGAAAAAAAAAATCACAATATAAAAACTGATAAAGAGTACAAATATCTTCAAATCGGATAAGCATAACATCAACTGAAATCTCCAATAAAAAACTGATAAAGGGTAAAAAATTGTAAAATCTTGTTTAGGAACATAAATGATAAGTTTGTAAAATTGCATGTTAGTGACTTAAAATAGTAAGTTTAGCATTGTAGAGGGTAAATTGCATGTTGAGCTTTGCACTCTGTAGAGGGTAACTAGCTTTTGAGTCTACGGGGTCTCTATCATGGTATCAGAGCCAGGCTGGCTGCCTCACCCAGGCCCGTAAGACTTGTTGCCCCATTTAATCAATGTGTCCCGCCCTCAAATTTTCTGTCCCTGCACGTGAGGGGGGGTGTTGAAGAATAGTCCCACATTGGTAAAGGAGTAGGAGGTCCACGTCTTTATATTATGTTGCCCTCTCTCTCTCATCACCGGTTTTGAGGGGGCACGGGATTTGTAACATGGTATCAGAGCTAGGCCCCATCCCGTCTCCCCTCCATGTGGTCCCATCGCACCTTCTCCCTCCCTACGATCGAGATCTTCTCCCTCCCTACGATCGAGAGGCGCTTTGCGTGCGAGCGGGTGTTGAGAATATCCCACATTGATAAAGGGGTGGGAGTTCCATGTCTTTATATTATGTCGCCCCCTCCCTGTCATCATCGGTTTTGAAGGGGGCACATGAATCGTAGCACACTCAAATTGTCAAAAGCAATCCAATTACCTTTGGGGATGAACGCAGATTGGAGAAGATTTGTGCAAATCTAGGTTTGCGGATGAGCAAATCTAGGATTTTGGATGACCTTTTGGGTACGAAAGCAAGTTGGGATGTTTAGGAAGGTTTTTAGGGCTTTTTGAAAGAAGTTGGGAGAAAAAAAAAGATCAAAGAATGCAAGAAAAAAAGAAAAGAAAAAAAAAGGGCTTTAAGCCGGGCACCATAGGCATGCCTAGTCTCGGCCCAGCTAGGCGCGCGTCTAGGCGCACCTGTGCCTCAATGGGCCTGGGCACTACATAGGCGAGGCTCTAGGCTTGAGAGCCTGGTGAGCCTAGGCACATCTAGGCATGCCTTTGACTGCTTAGAGTCCTAGTTTATCTGAGTTTGAGTCCTATATCGTAGATTGAGTTGTAGTTGGGTTAGCACTAGTCCTAGTTAGGTCTATTTTAGGATGGGCATCCACCTATTTGTTGTCAGTTATGTTATAAATTTTTTTTTGATAATTCAAATTGATGAGCTTTATTTTAGAAGCACGATAGGCCTTCTTTCTCTCTTTTGCCTCTCCCCTCTCCCTTCTTTGCTATGGATGACATATTGATTGATCCATCTTGCCGGAGCTTCCCCTCAACAGGTATTAAAGCATACCAATCCCTGCATTACCCTATCTAACAGCTTTCCCCCTAACCAAATCACTCTATTAGGGACACTTCTATGATAATAGCAAAGGAAGGATTGAATGTACATCCATATAACCTTTTCTTCTAGTCCAATTGAACTCGAAAGTTTTGGAAACCTCCATTAAGAAAATGCATCCTTTTCTTTCATAAACTTGCTCCTTAAGATCTTAGTTTGATAGGTAGTGAACTAAGTGCCCTCTTTGAACTCTAATGTTTCGTGGTACTACGACTAATATCTTATTTTGAAGTAGTTTCGACTTTCTCAAACTTAAGCTATGTATTCTGCATTAAATGGATTTGTGATCAATTATGGGCATCCTGTCTCCTACATTCAAATGCTCAAAGTTCATTCATATTGGTCTTCAACTTACATTCTTCACTTGTGGACACAATAATTGGCACCTCATTGACCCAACACAAATTTATATGTCATTCCTTGCCCTTCCCAACTTCCATTGTGCATGTGTATTTACTGACAATCGAATCACTTTTACGAATCCAGACTTCTGTCTCATCGTGTAGGCCCATCCATCGCTGACGGAGTCCGAATGCAAGAAGCTTTGCAAGCTTATAGACTGCCAGAAGCTCTCCCAAGAAGCCTCCAACCATGCCGCCCAGAATGACCGCCTCCCTGTCCAGATGGTCGTCCGCGTCCTCTACTTTGAGCAGCTCCGCCTCAAGTCCGCCCTCTCCGGCAACTCTGGCGACGGATCGTTCTCCCAGAGGTTGATCAGCAGCAGCGGCGTCCCTAGCGCTGCCGTGTCCCCAAGAGACAACTACGCGTCCCTGAGGAGGGAGAACCGCGAGCTCAAGCTTGAGGTCTCCAGGATGCGGGTGAGGCTGAGCGAGCTGGAGAAGGAGCAAGCGTTCATGAAGCAAGGGATGAGAGATGGCAAGGGAGGGGAACATGGGAAAGCCTTCTTTGCATCTCTTTCTAGGGGAATCGGACGGATCGGAATCTTCGGCCCGGCCGCAGGGAAGCAGCAGAAAGGCACGAGGAAGTCGCAAGGATCTGAGGGCAAGAGCCAGCGGAGGAGGCAAAGGCGATCGACCTCGTAATAAAAAGCATAGTATTATCGATCTTGGCGGGATTATATTTTTCTTGGTTGAAGCAGAGAGTATATAATATGTTTATTATGCTAATTGGCATAGGTTGTTAATTATGCCGGGCATTATCGTATGCGAGTTTATGAGATTTTGCATAAGTTCGAGAACAATGTTAGATCAATTTTGCTATAGATAATGTGTACATTATTAGGTGATAATTTGAAAATCCTTGCGATTGCCTCTCGATATATTTACCGGAGATTTGGAAAATCTCGGGAATTCTCGCGATCGAAAACACTGTGGTTGGCTTGGTTAACATAGAAATCAATATCGTATGCAAGTTTATGAAATTTTGCACAAGTTCGAGAACAATGTTAGATCAGTTTTGCTATAGATAATGTGTACATTATTAGGTGATAATTTGAAAATCCTCGCGATTGCCTTTCGATATATTTACCAGAGATTTGGAAAACTCGAGAATTCTCGCGATCGAAAACACTGTGGTTGGCTTGGTTAACATAGAAATCAATATCGTATGCGAGTTTATGAGATTTTGCATAAGTTCGAGAACAATGTTAGATCAATTTTGCTATAGATAATGTGTACATTATTAGGTGATAATTTGAAAATCCTCACGATTGCCTCTCGATATATTTACAGGAGATTTGGAAAAACTCGGGAATTCTCGAGATCGAAAACACTGTGGTTGGCTTGGTTAACATAGGAATCAATATCGTATGCGAGTTTATGAGATTTTGCATAAGTTCAAGAACAATGTTAGATCAATTTTGCTATAGATAATGTGTACATTATTAGGTGATAATTTGAAAATCCTCGCGATTGCCTTTCGATATATTTACCAGAGATTTGGAAAAACTCGAGAATTGTCGTGATCGAAAAACTGTGGCTGGCTTGGTTAACATAGAATAAGTAGTTTTAGTTCTCAAGCCTTTTAGCAAGAGGAAGTCTTATATTGCCTATTTTAATTCTTTGGTGTATATTTTTTGAATTTGCAAGCAAGGTAGAAATTTAAGTGAAAATTCTTATGAAGAGTGAATAAAGAGAAATGCTATTCAGACCGAAGGTTTTCGCGATTCCGCTCAGTCTGATTGATGTGGCAGTGTGAAACTGGTGGTGTAAAAGATTTAAATGTCACTAGTGGGTCTCAGCCATCAGTTGTCTGCTGCCAAGTCAATCGGGCTGGTGGAATCGAGAAAATCTTCGAGCTGAATAGCATTTCTCATGAATAAAGTAATGGAATAAGAGCAACTCAAGAAGCTACCCCATGTTTCATTTCCTCGAGATAGGGAATCATTTTTGGGAGAGGGCTCCAACTTCCGAGGGATTCCGTATCCTCGTCCCCTAAATCCTGGTGGCCATCTCTCCTTATTTACCAAACGACTAACTCACTATTTACCAAAATGCTGTTGGATTATTACCCAATTTTGAATATGGATTAATTTTTAAAAATAATATAAAAAAATAAATTTAACATGTAAAAATCATAAAAATAATTTAAGATCAATTTCTGATGGTGGGGTTCCCAGATTTGGAGGGGAGGCACAAAATCCGATCCCATCAGTCATTTCTTATTGTTGGGCTTATAGTTTGAGGGGGTGTGATTTTTTCACCAACGGTCATATTTCTGACGATTAGGCTTGGACTTCGAAACTTCAATTCATTTTATAAATACTAATTCAATCCCTCTCGTTTCTTACACATCTATCTGCTCTCCCCCCTTCACCATGGCTCTATTGTTCCAATCTGCCATTTCTGAAAGAGATGACGAAAAATTCTTTCATGGACATGATTCTTAACGACTCAAGCTCCGATGAAGAAGTTGAGTTGGCAGTAGTAGTAGCGCTGGCGGAGTAGAAACATGCTAACCTGATAAGTCGTAGATCAATGTTCCGCTCTGTTCAGGGACATGCAACGATTTGGCATGATCGACTTCAAGGCCACGAGACTCTTTTGAGATTACTTTGTTGAAGATCCCGTTTGTCCAGCCCATCTATTTCGTCGGCTGTTCTGGATGATTCATGAGCTATTTTTTTGGATTCAACAGGAGGCTGAGCAATATGATTCATACTTTGTACAGAAGGGATACTCTTACTCATGGTCTCTTACAAGCAAGGGTTACTAATGATCCGGGCCATCCGTTGCTGTTAGAATTGGTGAGGTCTACAGCTCGTAAAAACCTATAGTTTAGCTATGTATGGTTGATAGTATATGAATGCATATTGGTACGTACCTTAGTACGTGTTCTGATTACAGAACAGAGAGCCATGGCTACATGGTAATCCACTTGAGTGGGAGACTCAAGGGACTGGTCCCATGTAACCTAAATACGTCCGCAGCTCTGATTAGGGATGGTCGCCCTATCAGGATAAGCTGTTGGGATGACAGAGCGTGGGTGTCTCCACCACGGTCATTACCAGGCACAGTGTCTGTGGCCGAACGGAACCAACACGGTGCACAGATCGGTGAGCAGACACCGGTGCACTAAACCGTGTTTCTGCTTAGGGTAAAACGGTCCTAAACCCTGAGGAGCCATGTCTGGTGGTCTAACCAGTTGTGTGGTGATTTGGCGCACCAATGTGTGAGGATCCGGATGCAGTGATCCAAAACCACGGTGTACTGGGTTACCCGGCTGGCGTTGCATCAGCGTGTCACTCCTGCAGGCTATCCACACCCCTAACGGGAGGTGCGTTCCTTGGTCTGACCTACATCGTATTAAACCCTGGCCAGGTGGTCATCAGTTGGACTGGTGACGGATCCGGTTACTCGGAAGAGTAATCGGAGGTACGATGTATGTGGTCAACCTGGAAAGAACTGAGTCATATGAGCACTCGAGTCTGACGGTATTCTCCACCGCTCGAGTTGCATCATGGCACCAGTGGAGGGACAGCGAGCTTACCATACTAAGCGGGGAGCAGGGGTATGAGGGAGAACATAGTAAGCCTGGGGGAATTGGAATGCAGCCTGCGTCGCACTCTGGGTGGCTACACAGGTTAACTCGGACTCAGAGGATCGATGGTACACTCAGGTAGTGTGTCGATCGAGTCTAAGTTGGAAGCCATGAACCCTGGTCCCTGAAGGTTCCACCTTATCGACATTATGTACGGTTCTTATACCATCTCATCGAAACATAGAACGTACTTAGAGGAAGTTAGAAGTCCAAGCATACGCTCCCTGAGTGCTTTGCACTAGTGCATGGTAGATGCGTAGCTACGTGTGTGCACTAAGGGGAAACCCTAGGTTAGTGCAGAGACGCATGTAGCAATTCCTTGTCATAAGTGGACTTTGCCATATGGGTGCGAAGCACCGGGACATGTTGCGAGTTGACTAGTTGACTTCACTAGAGGCACCCTACGGGAACCTCAGAGAATAGTGAAATCACTGGTGCACTTCACTTATGTGTGCCTTGCAAAGTCTCGTACACGAGGAACAACCAACTAGTGACATAAGGGCGTTTTGGTCATACCATGCACCACTATGCACTAAGGGGGCCGGCCCTAAGTGTTGAGAGACTGGTCAAGGCCGGCCCTATTAGTTTCAGGAGGTTGTTGCCTCCGATGAAAGGGCCGATCATGAGGCACAGAAAACGGGCTGGTTTTGACCGTTTTCGAAAACAAGGAAAAGATAGAGATAAAGAAGAGATATATAGGGAGAAGGTTTGCATCAATCAAACATTATCCGCTAGGCTTATCCATAAGGATAAGGTCGGCCCTATATAAGGCATAGGGAGAGAGGGGGGGACGAAATTATGAAGCCATGCAAGCCCTAGGGCCAGCCTTGGCATGGGGAAACCCTAGCCGCCCCCTCTCCTCTCTTTGCATCTCCTCTCTCGTCTCTCTCTCCCTCGCTTGCGCCGTTGGATGACGACTCGTCTTCCTCACATGGTGTTTCGTAGAAGGAGAAGGCTCGTCGTATGGAGGCACTCAGAGATCCATCGACGAGGTGCCGTGCATCGTGAGAGATCGGGTGAAATAGAAGGCGTCTCCCGCAACTTTTTGCTGTCCAGAATCTGCAGAGAAAATCAACGTTGTTTCTATGATTCCGAGAGCTACACAATTCCAAACGACGTGAAACTTGTTGTAAAAGTTGCGTCTCGAAGTTGGCTACCTTCAGTCCAAATTTTAACTCAATCGGAGTTCGGAGCAGAAAGTTATGGCCGTTGCACCAAAGCTATGTCGAGCAGATCCGAGCCCGTCTTCATCGACAAAGAAGAAATTTGTTGCGGTGAAAGATTCTGCACGCAGGTATGATCTCTAACAAGTAGATCTAACATAATTAGAACATGCATGCATGCTAGATTGTTCTTTCGCGTTAGATCGTTGTTAGGGGTTCGCGTAGTTGCCATGCTAGATTCATACACGCATATGTAGATCGTTTCAATGAAAATTTTGATATGTAACGCACACCGCTCACGGTCCTCGGACCTTCACTTTGCTTCCGCTGCGGGCCTCTACCATGGATTTATTTCCAACAATTGGTATCAGAGCACGCTAGTGGTGTGCGTTTCATGTTTTTCATGAAACCGTCATGTGCGCGCATGAATAGTAGTGCCGCCATCGGGGTTCTACGAGTAGATCATGCATAGTATATTTTGTATGTTCTATGAATTGTTCTTGTAGGGCGCCGCTTCTAAAAATAATCTAGATTTGTGATTGCTTGCTACCGGGGGTCGGACCCCGTGTTAGCGAATTTGTCTGGATGTATTTTCTTCTGTGTGTGGATAGATTTTATAGCCATAGTCGGGCAAGAGGTGAAGATTTACCACCCTTGATTCCCAGGATTTTTGCTAGGTTTGTTTTCCTTTTTGTTTATAGGAAATTATGTACGAGCGAGCACTTGCTCGAAGCGTACTAGATCTTTTTCGGTTATAGATTGAAGAGGAGGACTTACCATGGAGATCCACTACCGGGAGGACGAGCGGAACCTTGGAGGACGATGGCGATCCGGCGAAGCGTATACGATGACGACAAAGGGCAGAAAGCGTCAAGAGATCGTATACAGAGGCTTGCACCTGATCGAGGAGCCTTGCGAAAGAGATAAAGAGCCTGTGCTGTGCCAGTCAGGTTCAGGGGTTGGACCCTGAACTTGATTCAGTTGTGTGCTTGTTTCTTTCGGTAGTTCTTTATATTTCTGTAGAGAACCCCGATGCGATAATTTAATTATCTGTGTTAGAGGGATGCCCTTTCCCCTCGGGTCCTAGCAACCTTATTAGGATAGGATTCCACTAGTGACGCCTATTATTTAATTGACCCTTGATGATAGCATGAATTTCTCATATTTGGTTATGCCACCATTAGGTCAACACCAGATTAGTCGGGTGTGTCTATTTGTCCTGCATCGAAACCTAGAATGAGTTAGAATTCTACTATGACATCAATCGTCAAATTTATAAGCGAGGCGCCATGGTAGTGGGAAACCTTTCCAGTCAGTCTGACCTTAGGCTAGGCTCTAGGGCATTATCGTGATAGCCAAGGTTGCGGAGCATCGATGTTTTTGGGATATGTAATGTTACCCTTGAGTGGAGAAATCTACTTGAGGCAGGGACTATGATATTCCGAGATCGATTAATGCTTCACGAAAGGCTTGAATGCTAGTGGGAGCACGGTATGACCAGGGTCTAGTGTATAGGTTGTCGTGACCTTAGTGTACACTCATACTTGCATTAAATAACCCTCAACTTTAATAAGGGATGTGTAAAAGGACTCGTCGAGATCCTCTGGCCTCCACAACCAACTGCTCTGTGTCTGGGTGGAAGGGCGTAGCTCGACACCCCCTAGGGTGAGGGTTATGTTTTTCCATGCTAGATAACTTAGCGGTCTCCTACAGGATATGGCAGTTACGGGGCCAGGAGTGAAGGGCTTTTTATCCCACCCTAGTGGGGGCCGCATGAACTCCCGTGTCGTAACTACCTAGGTTTGTGGGTAAGCATCCGAAGTGGACGTGAGGCATCCGTTGCTTGCACAATGGGGATCATGTGGCACTGGCCAAACGATAACCATGGTCCATCAAAGTCCTTAGTTGGCAGATTTGGACTAGGTCAAGGAAAGGCCCGTGTAAGCGGATTGACGCTGCATGATGCCCCTTAGGGCAGGTGTAGTTGATTCCAAGTTCTTACATACATGGTTAATTAATCCATAGAGGTGTCTTCGCTGTGAGGGTAGCGTTGGCATTTGGATATAATTAGCTTATTTTCAAAATCCATAAAATAAGTTATTTTGTATTCATTTTCATTCAACCATATAGTTTTCCTATCCGCTATCCCATAAGAGAACCAGTTATCGGGTCTCTAACTACGTAGAGCAGAAGCGCTTTCTTTAGCTTATGCATAGGGTAGTAAACGTACATTGACTTGTAATCTAAATATCCCTGTACTAGACCTAATCGAGTCCAGATATCACTAGGGCGCTAACTAGGGCATATGACGACTAGCGAGAGTCTGAGGAGATGTGCAAGTTATGTATTATAGCAGACTTGCGGACAACTCTTTAGAAGCAAGTCAGAGATATACCGAGTCTTCTCTAATAAAGTTTTACTTGCATAAGATGTCTGGAAGGTGAAGTCAGTAGACTTATCGCTTTTTCACTAAGATACTTGTCGGTACTGAGATGTCTAAGGGTTTGTTTATTCAGGAACACATACTTGAGTTTCAGATCGAACTAGATTCCAAAGACATGGTGCTAGATGACGAGGTGGTAGAAGACGTCTGTCTTGCATCCGTGTCTGGAACTTTCGAAGGCGTTATTAGAGACTTTAGCTTTAACAAGCTAGAAATGACAAACGCAGAACTTCTAAGGAGATTTCCAAGAGACAAAGGATGGGATCAAGATTAAAGGCAATGCCTTTAGTGCTTAACCTAGATCTTCTTTAGAAGAACCTAAGGGAGTAACTTATAAGAGATCGAAAACTATTATAGTGCAGAAACTAGTGTGGACTCCTAAGTCTGGTAACGCTAAGGATGGATGTGTTTTCGCTTTGGCAAGTATATGAGATATTTGAAGATTGAATACGGTCTCAAGGTGTTAGGAGTTGAGTCACTATCTAGTAGCAGTTCTTATGCTTCTTGGAATGTAGACTTCGGGTCTACAGAGATTCAAGGAAAGCACAATGCTACTTTATAATGAAGTAACCCTAACATAGGTACTGATACCATAAGCCGCTGCGGAAGCTGTTAGATATGATTATCTTAGTTTTTTCGAAACACGGATTTTGTTTTTAGAGATATAGTTCTGTTTCCTCCTTGGTAAATGAAGTTTTTAGTTTTAGACAGCACCGTAGGTGTGTATCTTAAACTGAATAGATAGCTTCATTATTAGAGGAATAGATCAGAATAATCTCTTTGTATTTAATCCTAATTCGGAAATAGATTTCATGACAGCTGTAGCGTCTAATTGAAATTCATCTAAATCCTTCGGAGAAGCTATCCCATTTGTGACCCCTCTGATTTATATATTCTGCCTTAGATAAATTCAAAGGTAATAGAAGGTCGAGTTTCTGTTCACAGATTCATCGGAGATCCTTCTAACCTATGAGTGTAATCTGAAAGGCATAATAACTAAAAGGGCCACTAAGGTATTGGTGTTAGTTAATTTTGATGTCTATGGTTCCAAGAGCGTCCAGACGATAGGAGTCTCTTCGATTTAATCGAAGGAATAAGTCTCTATCGGATGGGTTCCATAGGATCCTGAGGGAGCATGGGATTAGCTCCTAGTTAAATGCTCCAAGGATGACAACTCAGAATAAAGTCTCCGAGAGAAGGAATCGACCCTGTTTGACATGGTCTGTAGTATGATGAATATTGCCAAGTGTACTACCCACCTTTTGGTGGGGTTGAACCTTAAAACAGTAGCTTATATCTGAAACTATCTCTTATCTAAATCAGTGCCTCAGACCTATAAAGAGCTATGGTCTAAGCAAAAGCTGACACTATAGAGTCTCGAGATATAGGGTTGTCTTGCACTTGTGCAAAAGGACAAGAGGGATGAGATGGAGATGTAGTTTCAGGTATATCTGTTTATAGGTTACCCTTAGGAGGCATAAGGTGGACTGTTCTATGATCTTGAGGTTTGGAAGGTAATCGTTTCTACGAATACCATCTACCTAGACCAGGATTATATTATAGACCATAAGTTTACCGGTAAGGTAGTTCTGGGTGAACTACTGGGTACTGGTAGAGAGTGTGCATCTGAAAACGTAGTGGGAGTAGATGATACAAGAAACAAGTATACCAGGTACTGTAGAAACGATTTACTTTGTACCACCACCACCTTGTCGTTGTGGGACCATCAGAGCTCCTGAAAGATACTATGGAGAAACTTCGATAGTTAATCTAGAGTTTCAGGAGGATGATCCTTAGAGCTACGAAGAAGTAGTGGGAGCTTTTTTTGTACGACCACCACCTCGTCGTTGTGGGACCATCAGAGCTCCTGAAAGATACTATGAAGAAACTTCGATAGTTAATCCAGAGTTTCAGGAGGATGATCCCTAGAGCTACGAAGAAGTAGTGAGAGCTTTCGACAGCTCTGACTGACAAAAGACCATGGAGGCAAATTTACATCAATGTCCCTTGGAACAGTCTTGACACTTATAGCACTATCACCCTTCGGGGTGTAGGAGGTATATAAGAAGAGCATCCGGTTAAGACTTAAGTGGCTAGATTAGTTACCAAAGGAGAAGGGATTGACTATGTCAAAACCATCTCACTGGTAGCTATGCCTAAGTCTATTTCGGATCCTCTTAATCCATCGCAGCCCATTATAGTTGGGAGATCTGGTTGATGGATGTCAAGACAGTTATTCCCTAACGGAAATTTGGAAAGGACATATGGATGATGTAGCCTCAGGCTTTGTGTCAGTAGGTTAGGAAGATATGGAATGCAAGTTGCAACGGTCCATTTATGGACTGATGCAAGCATCCAGGATGGAATATCTATTTTGATCAAGGGAATCCACTCATACGGATTTGATCAGAATGAGGATAAACCAATATGGTACATGAAAGGTGAAATAGCTACAAGGGTATATTTAGTACTTTACGTTAACGATATTCTACTGATTGAAAATAATGTAGGAATATTGTTTACGGTAAAGGTTTGTAGTCATCACAATTCGATGTGAAAGACCCTAGTGAGGCGAGTTATGCTTTGGGAATCAAGGTAACTCGAGATAACCAGAGCAAGGTTCTCTTGCTGTCACAGGCTACGTATGAAGATAAGATTCTAGCCAGATTCGTTTTACGAGGCTAGATATCTATTGCGCAGCAGGATTCATGGGTCGGTTTCAGTCGAACCCGTGTCCAAATCACTGGACTAAAGTGAAGGGTATACTCAGAAATCCTCATTAAGTAAGGATTGTGAGTTAGCTTGCACTTCACAAGTCTTGATATCGATTGGACACATAGGATCTGACTTTGGTGTCAGATGTGTGTTCCAGAGAATCGATTTCAGGGATAATTTTTATCTTGAGATTAGAAGCGGTAGTTGGTAGAGTGTGAAGCAAGAGTGCATCACAGACTCTACCACAGAGGCTTAGCACGTTGTTGCGTGCGAGGTAGTATATCAGGTGGTAAGGCTTAGGAAGTTCTTAGAGAACTTGGGACGCATACCAGAGGCTCAGTTATCTGTTGTTGCAAACAGAAGAGCGGTAAGCAAGGTCCAAGGAGACTAGGCACCGCCGTGAGGGGAAACCCATCAAGTACAAACTCCACTTGATCTGACAGTTATAGGAGAAAATACAAGTAGCGGTACTGAGGTGGAATCTACAGACAATGTTGTCAATTCCTTTAGGGAATTCCTGTAAAGGCTTTTGGGCAGCATGTAGAAGCTATAGAGCTCAACACCGTTATTCCTCGTTAGACCTAGTGGGAGATTGTTAGAATTGGTGAGGTCTACAGCTCGTAAAAACCTATAGTTTAGCTATGTATGGTTGATAGTATAGGAATGCATATTGGTACGTACCTTAGTATGTGTTCTGATTACAGAACAGAGAGCCATGGCTACATGATAATCCACTTGAGTGGGAGACTCAAGGGACTGGTCCCATATAACCTAAATACGTTTGCAGCTCTGATTAGGGTTGGTCACCCTATCAGGATAAGTTATTGGGATGACAGAGCGTGGGTGTCTCCACCACGGTCATTACCAGGCACAGTGTCTGTGGCCGAACGGAACCAATACGGTACACAGATCGGTGAGCAGACACCGGTGCACGAAACCGTGTTTCTGCTTAGGGTAAAATGGTCCTAAACCCTGAGGAGCCATGTCTGCTGGACTAACCAGTTGTGCGGTGCTTTGGCGCACCAATGTATGAGGATCCGGATGCAGTGATCCAAAACCACGGTGTACTAGGTTACCCGGCTGGCGTTGCATCAACGTGTCACTCCTGCAGGCTATCCATACCCCTAACGGGAGGTGCGTTCCTTGGTCTGACCTACATCGTGTTAAACCTTGGCCAGGTGGTCATCAGTTGGACTGGTGACGGATCCGGTTACTCGGAAGAGTAATCGGAGGTACGATGTATGTGGTCAACCTGGAAGGAACTGAGTCATATGAGCACTCGAGTCTGACGGTATTCTCCACCGCTCGAGTTGCATCATGACACCAGTGGAGGGACAGCGAGTTTACCATACTAAGCGGAGAGCAGGGGTATGAGAGAGAACATAGTAAGTCCGGGGGAATTGAAGTGCAGCCTGCGTCGCACTCTGGGTGGCTACGCAGGTTAACTCGGACTCAGAGGATCGATGGTACACTCGGGTAGTGTGTCGATCGAGTGTAAGTTGGAAGCCATGAACCCTGGTCCCTGAAGGTTCCACCTTATCGACATTATGTACGGTTCTTATACCATCTCATCGAAACATAGAACGTAGTTAGAGGAAGCGAGAAGTCCAAGCATGCGCTCCGTGAGTGCTTTGCACTAGTGCATGGTAGATGCGTAGCTACTTGTGTGCACTAAGGGGAAACCCTAGGTTAGTGCAGAGACGCATGTAGCAATTCCTTGTCATAAGTGGACTTTGCCATATGGGTGCGAAGCACCGAGACATGTTGCGAGTTGACTAGTTGACTTCACTAGAGGCACCCTACAGGAATCTCAGAGAATAGTGAAATCACTGGTGCACTTCACTTATGTGTGCCTTGCAAAGTCTCGTACACGAGGAACGACCAACTAGTGACATAAGGGCATTTTGGTCATACCATGCGCCACTATGCACTAAGGGGGCCGGCCCTAAGTGTTGAGAGACTGGTCAAGGCCGGCCCTATTGGTTTCAGGAGGTTGTTGCCTCCGATGAAATGGCCGGTCATGAGGTGCAGAAAACGGGCTGGTTTTAACCGTTTTCGAAAACAAGGAAAAGATAGAGATAAAGAAGAGATATATAGGGAGAAGGTTTGAATCAATCAACCATTATCCGCTAGGCTTATCCATAAGGATAAGGCCGGCCCTATATAAGGCATAGGGAGAGAGGGGGGGACGAAATTATGAAGCCATGCAAGCCCTAGGGCCGGCCTTGGCATGGGGAAACCCTAGCCACCCCCTCTCCTCTCTTCGCATCTCCTCTCTCGTCTCTCTCTCCCTCGCTTGCGCCATTGGATGGCGACTCGTCTTCCTCGCGTGGTGTTTCGTAGAAGGAGAAGGCCCATCATATGGAGGCACTCAGAGATCCATCGACGAGGTACCGTGCATCGTGAGAGATCGGGTGAACTAGAAGGCGTCTCCCGCAACCTTTTGCTGTCCAAAATCTGCACAGAAAATCAGCATTGTTTTTGTGATTTCGGGAGTTACAGAATTCTAAACGACGTGAAACTTGTTGCAAAAGTTGCGTCTCGAAGTTGGCTACCTGCAGTCCAAATTTTAGCCCAATCGGAGTTCGGAATAGAAAGTTATGGCCGTCGTACCGAAGCTATGTCGAGCAGATCCGAGCCCGTCTCCATCGACAAAGAATAAATTTGTCGCGGTGAAAGATTCTGCATGCAGGTATGATCTCTAACAAGTAGATCTAACATAATTAGAACATGCATGCATGCTAGATTGTTCTTTCGCGTTAGATCGTTTTTAGGGGTTCGCGTAGTTGCCATGCTAGATTCATACACGCATATATAGATCGTTTCGATGAAAATTTTGATATGTAACGCACACCGCTCACGGTCCTCGGACCTTCACTTTGCTTCCGCTGCGGGCCTCTACCATGGATTTATTTCCAACAGTTGCATCGATGGAGGGCCGAGATTATCCCTCCCTCTCTCTATCTCTCTCTCTCAAACAGCAGCCCCCGACCCGCCCCCTCCGATTCCGGCGCCCGACCCCCTCTGGCTCCGGTCGCACCAGCCCTTCTCCCTCCGGCTTCGGCGAGTGCGATTCACTGTCAGGACTGGATGCGCTTCAAATCGACGATGAATCGCACTCGCCGGAGCCAGAGGGGAAGGGTTGGTGTGATCGGCGCCGACCCAGCTCCGGCTCCGGTGAGTGTGATTCACCGTCGGTTGGGGCTGGTGCGATCGACGCTGGCACCGGAGGGGGTCGGGGGCTGCTGTTCACCATCGGGCGCCGGAGCCGGAGGGGGTCGGTGTCGCCGGAAGGGGCTGTCGGAGCCGGAGCCGGGGAAGGTCGGGGTCGGGGGGGTCAGGGGGAGCCGGGGAAGGTCGGGGTCGGGGGTTTTAGTTGATCAAGAGAGAGAAAGATATAGAGAGAGGGAGGGATGATATAAGCCCTCCATCGAATGGGAACGGACGGCTCGGATCATTAGTAACCCTTGTTTATAAGAGGCCATGAGTAAGAGTATCCCTCCCCCCCCCCATATATATATATATATATATATATATATATATATATATATATATATATATATATATATATATATATATATATATATATATATATATATATATATATATATATATATATATATATATATATATATATATATATATATATATATATATATATATATATATATATATATATATATATATATATATATATATATATATATATATATATATATATATATATATATATATATATATATATATATATATATATATATATATATATATATATATAGAGAGAGAGAGAGAGAGAGAGAGAGAGAGAGAGGAATGTTAGGATGCGGCGTGCGGTGCGTGCGGCGCCGCACCGCAGCCGTCTGATGCACTGCTGCGGTGCGTGCAATGCACGCAGCAGTGCAACAGACGGCTGCTGCGGTGCGCCGCACGCACCGCACACCGCATCCTAATACCCCTATATATATATATATATATATATATATATATATATATATATATATATATATATATATATATATATATATATATATATATATATATATATATATATATATATATATATATATATATATATATATATATATATATATATATATATAGGGGAGGGATACTCTTACTCATGGCCTCTTACTCATATAGTTACCTATGATCCGGGCCGTCCATTAGATCCCGACGTACGGTTTGGATTAGATGGGGAGTTAAAAAGCAATGGTATCCGCATTAAATACCCGTATTAAAAACTCGTATTAAAAGCTCGTATTAAAGGCCCGCATTTAATACGGACACCATTGCTTTAACTTCCCATCTAATCCGAACCGTACGTCGGGATCTAATGGACGGCCCGGATCATAGGTAACTATATGAGTAAGAGGCCATGAGTAAGAGTATCCCTCCCCATATATATATATATATATATATATATATATATATATATATATATATATATATATATATATATATATATATATATATATATATAGAGAGAGAGAGAGAGAGAGAGAGAGAGAGAGAGAGAGAGAGAAAGAGAGGGCTGTTACGTTGAGCTGTGAGCTGCGGTAGGAGAAAATGAGCTGCGCGTATTTTGACCCCCCTAGAAGTTTTGGAATTTGATGAAATTTGGTGAGGGTGTTGTCTAGGGTAAGATGATCATCCTCACCAATTTTCATCAAATTCCAAAACTTCTAGGGGGGTCAAATGGTCGAAGCAAAATCTGCAGGTTTTAACGGTGACTGCGGACGACAAATTTTGCTTCGACCATTTGACCCCCCTAGAAGTTTTGGAATTTGATGAAAATTGGTGAGGATGATCATCTAACCCTAGACAACACCCTCACCAAATTTCTTCAAATTCTAAAACTTCTAGGGGGGGTAAAAATACCCGCAGCTCACTTTCTAAAACCGCAGCTCACAGCTCACTGTAACATTCCTCTCTCTCTCTCTCTCTCTCTCTCTCTCTCTCTCTATATATATATATATATATATATATATATATATATATATATATATATATATATATATATATATATATATATATATATATATATATATATAGATATATATATATATATATAGAGAGAGAGAGAGAGAGAGAGAGAGAGAGAGAAAACGGGAGGTGAGCTGCCAGCCTATTTTTTTTATTTAAGCTGTCACTAACAGCCGTTCGATTCGCATTGCATATAGGATTTCGATCGTGCGTATTTCAGCTATATTACAGCACAGCTGTAATACAGCTGTTTTCAAACACTCAGCCCAATTATCTCTCTCTCTCTCGCGTTGAAGCCCAACCATCTCTCTCTCGCACGCGCCGATCTCCTCCGTCACCTCCGGTGCCGATCTACAGCACCCTTCCCCTCCGTCGAGCACCTCCCGGCAGCCCCCGACCACCGGATCCGGCAGCCCCCTTCCCCTCCCCTTCCGGCGTGCCCCAACGTCCCGATCTAACCCCGTCGGTCCCCCACCCCCTCTAATCTCCTCCTTCCCCTCTGGCAGCCACCCTCGACGACGTCGAGGGTGGCTGCCAGAGGGGAAGGAGGAGATTAGAGGGGGTGGGGGACCGACGGGGTTAGATCGGGACGTTGGGGCACGCCGGAAGGGGAGGGAAGGGGGCTGCCAGATCTGGTGGTCGGGGCTGCCTTGACGGAGGAGAAGGGGGCTGCCAGATCCGGTGGTCGGGGCTGCCTTGACAGAGGGGATCGGGAGGTCGGGGATGCCTGCGGGAGGTTGCTCGACGGACGGGAAGGAAGCTATCGGTGGTTGGTGCGGTGAGCCGGAGCCGGAAGCTGCCATTTTCTCCGGTTCAGGCGACCGGAGACGGGTGCTGTGGGGAGAGTTCCTCGAGGGGCTCAGCCGACCGGAGGGGGGAGCCGGAGCAGTAGCCGGAGGGTGGTTGGGCTGCTGCTCGAGAGAGAGAGAGAGAGAGAGAGAGAGAGAGAGAGAGAGAGATGGGGGAGGGGGTACAGCTGTTTTAAAAAATTGTTTTTTTTAAAAAAAAAACGGAAGGCCGCTGATGGGGATCGGAGGGCTGTGAGCTGACAGCCCAAATGCCCAAATGGGCTGTCAGCTCATACCCCGTATTCTCTCTCTCTCTCTCTCTCTTCTATATATATATATATATATATATATATATATATATATATATATATATATATATATATATATATATATATATATATATATATATATATATATATATATATATATATATATATATATATATATATATATATATATATAGGGGAGGGAAACTCTTACTCATAGCCTCTTACTCATATAGTTACCTATGATCCAGGCCGTCCATTAGATCCCGACGTACGATTCAGATTAGATGGGAAGTTAAAGCAATGGTGTCCGCATTAAATACGGGCTTTTAATACGGGCATTTAATGCGAACACCATTGCTTTAACTCCCCATCTAATCCGAACCATATGTCGGGATCTAATGGACGGCCCGGATCATAGGTAACTATATGAGTAAGAGGCCATAAGTAAGAGTATCCCTCCTCATATATATATATATATATATATATATATATATATATATATATATATATATATATATATATATATATATATATATATATATATATATATATATATATATATATATATATATATATATATATATATAGAGAGAGAGAGAGAGAGAGAGAGAGAGGAAACGGGAAATGAGCTTCCAGCCTATTTTGACGAAATGGGCAGCCACCCATTTGAAACCCTTAGGAGTTTTGGAATGTGCTGATTTTTTGTGAGCATAAGTACCTTATCTTAGATAGAACACCCACAAAAAATCAGCACATTCTAGAACTTAACCGGCTAGCCCCGACCTCTTTACCCACACCGACAGTCTCTAGTGCATTCGTTCCACGATAAGGAGAAAACACAATAGTTATGTCCCCCTTTCCTCACCATTGATGTCTCTAATGCCATACGGTGCTCACAACCTGCCTGCCAATTGTCACATAGGGTTGTTGCTAGAAGCTGCTTTGAGAGCCAGCTCTTTGGGACTCTTTTATGCTCTATGTACCCAAGCTTTTGCATAACCTATTCTGAAATTTTCTATTTCCCAAACTTTGAATTGCTTCTTTTGCCTAATTATTTTTTAACGTCGAATTTGTTATGATTACAAATTTGTGTACTATTCGATGAAAAACATGTTGCAATTCGTGCAACATTTGTAGGCGGACCCTCACAAGATATATCAGATTGCAAATCGACCATCTGATAGATCAATCATGTAACACAATGACAATCTCAAGCAATAGAAGCAACAAAGCACAAAGCAGTGAAATTCAAATGAAATTAAAACACAGAAGTACAAAGATAAGAGACAGATTTTACGTGGAAACCCTTGCAGGAGAAAACCACAAGCGAAGACGATCCACTGTAATGGAGAAATCAAATAAGTTATAAGCCACGCTCAACCTCAACAAGAAAACCCTAATGCGCCTTTAGGGTTTTCATTTCCTCTCAAGAAGCTTACTAAGGTTCCTCTCAAATCTGTCATAAAAACCCGTCCCTAGTTTGTTCTCTCAATACCCTTTATATAATGTAGGGTTTGCATTAAATAAAAGACTCAAACTCGTAACAAATTTGATTCCTGAGGCAGACAAACCGATCAGTCAACCGTATGGTCCGATTGGTCAGTTTGGTCCCTATCTGGGGAAACATCTTCGCGAGTAAATCTGATCGACCTGTAGTAGAACTGATTGGTTTTCCAGAGCGTACCTCTCATATACAATAGAATTGATCGATCGGGTAGCACTCGTCGACCGACCGGACAGTAAGTTTCCACAAATCTTCAAATGAGCCAGAACTCAAATTTCTCCACTTTGGCAAAATTTCGCCTCGGATCTGATCATCGTCTCCAATGCATCCTGCTGGTGCACCACAACGGTGTCCAAAATCACGTCCCGATGATGTGTCAAAGCACTTTGACAGTGTTAGCACCTCGAAGGTGTGAAACTCTTCAAATCATCTTGACTAAGTTCAAGCAATGCTTAAACTTAGTCATTGTAACCGACTTCGTCAACATAACATAAGAATTGTCATGTGTATGAATCTTTTTATAAAAACAATAATTTTCTTGATAGTCTTCCGAATAAGATGATACCAGATATCAATATGCTTCATCCGTGAATGATGAATCTGATCATCATTTATCAAATAGATCGCGCTCCGGTTATCTAAAAATACCACCATGTTGGGCTGTGAGAGACCAAATTCACCAATAATATCTTGGAGCCAAATCGCCTCCTTAGCCTCCTCTGTTATAGCCATATATTCTACCTCTATTGTTGATAGTGCAATATTGTCTTGTAGGAAGGCTTTCTAACTCACCAGATCCCTTACTAGTATAAAGACATAACCTGTCATAGACCTTCGTCCATCCAGACCACCAGTATAAGGCACATCAACGTATCACATTGTATCTCTAAACGAATCACCGTCTCACTGAAAGAGTAGACCAATGTCCAATGTACCATATAGGTACCTTACAGTCTGCTAATGCTTATTCCCTGGATTGATCATATAACGTGTGACCACACTTACTGTAAGTGTGATATATGGACTTGTACACACAATCACATACATCAAACTGCCGACTACGTTGCATACGACACATGAGCTATGTAAACATGTTCGTCATTGGTGCTAGGAGACTGTGTCGTCGAAAGCTGTAAGTATGTAACAAAAGGGATGTTAACTAACTTAGCACCACTCATACCATAATAAGAAACCAATTTCTCTAAATAACTCATCTGTGTCAAACAAACTATACCACACTTCCGATCTCTGATCTTCTTCATCCCTCAAATCTTCTTAGCTGTCTAAGTTCTTCATCTCAAATTTGTCACTCAACTGAGATTTCAAAATATCGATATCTGACATGCTCTTTGTAGCAATAAGCATGTCATCCACGTATAAACAAATGTATATCACAGAACCGTTACTAAACTTTCTAAAGTAGACGCAATGACCATACTCACTTCTAAAGCCATATGATCTGCCATGAATGTGTCAAATCTCTTGTACCAATGTCTCGATGATTGCTTGAGCCCATATACAAACTTCCTCAATCTGCGCAGATGGTCCTCATTTTCTTCCAACACATACCCCCTGGCTGCTGCATGTAGATTTACTCCAAATCACCATGCAAGAACACAGTCTTTACATTTAGCTACTTTAGCTTGAGATCAAACAACACCACCACAACCAACAAAATACGAATGAAAGTGTGTTTCACCACAGGTGAAAACACTTTATTATAGTTGACGCATTCTTTCTGTAAGTAATATTTCACTACCAATCACGTATTGTACCGAACACTACCTAGAGTTTTCTTTCTTCTTATACACTTGCTTGCAATCAATTACCTTCTATCATCTAGGTCTCGCAACAAACTCCCAAGTCTGATTCTTATGGAGAGATTCGATATTTTTACTCATGGTCGTGTCCCACTGATATGCAATCAATATCCTGAACTATCTCACCGTAAGTGATCAGCTAATTACTATCACTCAGTGTTAGTGCATAATTCCCTTTGGACTTGACACCAATGATGTACGAGGTGCCACCATCACTGTCGATAAATCGTTAAGTGAGGAGAATGAGAACACAATCGAAGAGCACACCCATGTTTTGTCAGCCATTGTGGAGAAATCTTCAACGGCATGTGCTGTAGAGGTGCTTGTCATCGAGGTATCTACCTCCACATATATTGTTAATCATGTTGGCTATGATTTAGTTTTTCAATGGATACATTTTCGCCATGTATAATTGTCCTTTCGTTGTTTGCACAACTTCAATGAATCTATTGTTGGTCCATCTACCATTGATCTATAGTTCGTGGTAATCCTAAAGGCACATATTCAAGATAGCCTATGGTTGGGAGTGCTGGTAGGTGAACTAGCTAGTTGACTGGCCAGGCGGTTGGAGACAGGGCGCTATAGCAAGGGCTAAAAGAGGTTTGGAGATCGAAACCAAGGACGCAACATCTTCTATTTATTAATTCCATAATCCCGAGAACATGATATCAACGGCCAGGATTTGTATGCACAAACCAGGCACAACAAAAAATTAGGGAAAGTTTAGTCCACGGTGTCCATACCGGCCGGAAGTCGAACAGGGAACCTATCCAACATGAGAGAGAGGGAGTACCTCCAGGCCAAGAGACCATCGTCGAAAATTTGCTTAGGAGTTGATGGAATTGGGTTTGAACCCAAGCCAATGAAGTTAATCCATGTCGTGGATGAGGTCTCAACTCAACTTGTCTTCCTTGGGGCTTGTAGTGCCTTCTCCTTTTACCTTTTCTTTCCTATAGAGTTAGGGTTTCGCCGATCGGCTTCCTCGGATGCCGCCGGTCGCTCCGGGGAGACAGGGACTTGGTTCAACACTGCCTAGGGGGGGGGAGATCTGGCACCCCTTCCATTCTTCTGTGAAAAGGGGCTTCTCCGGCGGCCGGCGTTTTGTGCTCATCGCGCCGAAGTCTCATGACCCCTCTTCTGCTCGGCTGACGGCCTTCGCTTGGCGTCGGGGGCAAATCTCTTGCCGGGTGCAGCATAATGGTCGGATCTGACCCCGACGTCGAGGATCTCTGTCGGTGGATATTCAGATCGCCTCTTCTGGGCGGTGAGCAGCTTGTGGCGGAGGCGGCGGTTGACGGCAGTTCAAAGGCTCGGCTCCGGCTCCAATCTTGTTTGTTGTGCTGTTGGAGCTAGCGGTGGATTGCCATATTTTGGTTATTATTTGTGTGCGGTGTTTTCTTCTCTAATTCTCCCTTCTTTTAGTTAGCTGGTTTTGTATCCCACCGGGAGCGGAGTAGTTTGTATTTGTTTTCCTCTTTTTTTTAGGGTTTTGTAAATGACATGTGTGGCATCTTAGTGTGTGCCGGTGATAGGGCTTCCGCCGTCTTGTGGCGGTTTGGTTTCCAACCGAGTGGCGGTCTCCTCCTCTACTAGCAACGGCATGTGACGCCTTCTTGTGGTCCGATTGTGACCTCCCCCTTTGATGAACCAAAAAAAAAACCCCTACTATACTTCACAGGATTGGACGAAGTAAAATGAAGTCTATCACTTCTATAGATGTGCAAAGGATAAATTAGATCTCCTTTCATGTGATTAATTAAATGTTATAAATTATGAAACTACTAATGTGTGGGTTTATACAGTCATACTTCTTTTTTTTTTTTTTGAGATCGGCGGGTGTCCCGAAACCTTTCGGGCAATGGCCCACTTCAGACTCGGGCTAATCCCTCCGGGAGTGAAGTCCGACCCACTCGGCAATTCCCACTTCACTCCTGGGTAAATCGAGGGGAGGAAGAGTTGAACCCACAACCTCATCACCAAAGCATCAGTTGCTTTGCCAACTCTCCTATCCCTTGGTGGGTAGTCATACTTCTTGTGTTTTTATCTTCATGTGTTTGTTCATGGGCGTCTGTTTCTCTTCATTGACACTGCAGCAATGTTGTGATAAGTGTGATTTTTATTTTTTTGGGTAATAGAGGGCGGCAATTTTCTCCTATATATGCACTAATAGATTAGAACTCTCATTTTAGGCCCCAAACATTTTAAGAAACAATGGATAATTATTGAGATGATGTTAACTACTGTTCTGAAATGTAACATGATCATGAGATAGTGGAGGATACCAATATATTACACAAATTTTCTATTCCTTATCAAATATCTCCGTTCTCCAATCATTCTGTCGGACGACACAGGTATCCAAACATCATACTATTTGAATAATTGGCTTGATTCCCCACAATGGGCATTTATCATAATGGTAAAAACTAATTAGTTCCCGAGCAGCTTATCATTCCAACGTGCCTGTTCAGTACGAAAAATCTGGGAACAAAGTTGAGTACCTTGTACACAAGGCTATGACCGGGATTAAGAATCGTTGGTTTTAGGCAGTCCATGATCTCGGCTTAAACCCGACTCGGTCCATTTTGGATTACTTAGCCATGGAGCAATGGATCAGATGGAGATTGGTTGAGTTGGCTGGATAGGAGTGGTATTGACTCTCCGGTTCTCTTCCCTTGTTATAAAGAGAACCAAAAAGATCAAGTAGGGCTTTTGGGTAGATATCGAGAGAAACACCGGATAGGCGAGGAGCCTGGCATCAAGGTGGTGCCTGGGGGAGGCTGGTCACGTGTTCTCTCTCACTAGGTGGGCAATCAATAGAAGGCTAAGGGAGCTACTCCCCGGGGTGGCTTTGTGTCGACAGCAAGGAGGACCCGGAGTGGGAGGTGCAGCCAGCACCTTCTCGGGCGCTGCACATCGAGAGAAGATCAGAGAGAGGGGATATCTGCCCGGCTGTTGCCTGCTCGATCGGAGTCGTGCCCACCCGCCCGTTCGATCGGAATCACACCCTCCCGCCGCCGACCAAAAAACGCAGAAAGAGAGGAGGGAAGGAGGCATGCAGAGAGAGGGAGAAATGAAATATCGAGGGGAGATCAACGGTCCTCGACCATCGTTCATTTTGTGATGCGAGGGATTTTTAAAAAATAATTTGGTTGAAAGTAAACGACGGTTTATGACCATCATTTAGTTATAAGTTCGTCGTTTATAAAACGACAGTCCAAGACCGTCGTTTATCTATGTAGTATTTTTCACATTTTGGTGTAATGGTTGTGTGTCTATCGTGTCATTAGAATACTATTTTTCATCCTTTTTATAATCCGTGGCGGAGCCAGAAATTTCTTGTAAGGGCGGAAGAGCAAGGTGTGAATTAAGGTGAATAGTCAAGTGATGATCATCTTATAATGTCAGCAATGTATTTCATATTTTCTTCTTAAAAGTATTCATATTTAAAATTCTTTCTAAGTATCGAGTTCAAGATTTTCATAGCTAAGCAGATGTTACTGAAGTACCAGTGTATTGCTCCAAATCATTAAAAGAATAAGGGCTTATGATTTCTTACCCCTCATGAACCTTAGCCATTGGATTGTAGCGATCGGCGAGCAAGCAGGCTAAGTGTCTTGACCCTTGGGCCAATCTGAAAATACCACAGGACCTAGGGAATTGAGATTGTGTCCTCTATATTTCAGTTTGCTAGATTGGTTACCTACGATATCACAACTGTTCGAAGACAAGCACAATTGAGCAAAGCTCAACTGTGATCTATGGCACAACCGAAAATTTAATCTCATACAAAACCCATGTGATCTATGATCCATTGGACGACTCAGATGAACCGAATTGTGTAGGCAAATCAAAAAAAAAAAATCGGGGGTACATATTTGTACAAAAAAAAAGACCGTTGTTATTTAAACATACTTGCTGACATAATCGATGTGAGGGGGACAACGCTTAGGGTGCGTTTGGCATTGGTTTTGAAATTTTAGGTTTTGATTTTAGAATACCAAGAACTGGTTTTGTGCAAAACCAGTTTTAGCTTATCGAAAATCGGTTCTAGAATTATCAACATTTGAGCATTTGGCAATAAAACCAGTTTTGAGCCTAAAACTAGTTTTGCAGTTATTTTTCTAAAATGTTCTATCCAATATTTTCTCTCTACGATATTCTCTTTCTACAATATTTTCTCTCCAACATTACCTCTATGATATTTTCTCTCTATAATATTTTTTCTTCTCACTACATCATTTTCTATCTAAATACTCTCATTCTACAATATTTTCTCTCTAAAATAAACTCATTCTATAATATTTTCTCTCTCTAAAATATTCTCTTGCTACAAGATTTTCTCTCTCTAAAAATATTCTCTCTATAAAACTTTCTCTAATATTTTCTCTACAATATTATTTCTCCTTTCTCTACTCCATTTTTTCTCTTTATGATATTTTCTCTCTATAATATTTTCTCTCATTCAGTTTCTCTGCAAATATTTGCTCTTTAAAATATTTTATTTTTACAATATTTTCTCTCTAAAATATTTTTTTTATACAATATTTTTTCTCTCTCTATAATATTCTCTTTCTACAATATTTTCTCTTTACCATATTTCTCTTTATAAAATATTATCTTTCTATAACATTTTTTCTATTTGCAATATCTTCGATCTTTTTCAACAATATTTTTTTTCTATCCCATTTTTTCTCTATGATATTTCCTCTATATAATATTTTTTCGTCTTTATGTCATTTTCTGTCACTATAATATTGTATCTTTCTAAAAATATTCTCTCTCTATAATATTTTCTCTAAAATATTCTCTTTCTATAAAATTTTCTCTCTAAAATATCATATTCTACAATGTTTTCTCTCTACAACATTTCTCTCTCTAAACTATTCTCTTTGTATACTATTTTCTCTCTCTAAAATATTATTTCTATAATATTTTCTCTTTTGAACATTTTCTCTCTCTATGATATGTTCTCTCTCTATAATTAATATTTTTCTCCCCTCTACATTATTTTCTCTCTCTATAATATTTCTTTTCTAAATTTTACTCTCTATAATATATTCTCTCTCTAAAATATTCTCTTTCTATAATATTTTATCCTATAAAATATTCTCTTTATATAATATTTTCTCTCTATAATATTTTCTCTCATTCAGTTTCTCTGTAAATATTTGCTCTTTAAAATATTTTATTTTTACAATATTTTCTCTCTAAAATTTTTTTTTTATACAATATTTTTTCTCTCTCTATAATATTCTCTTTCTACAATATTTTCTCTTTACCATATTTTCTCTTTATAAAATATTATCTTTCTATAACATTTTTTCTTTTTGCAATATCTTCGATCTCTTTCAACAATATTTTTTTTCTATCCCATTTTTTCTCTATGATATTTCCTCTATATAATATTTTTTCCTCTTTATGTCATTTTCTGTCACTATAAAATTGTATCTTTCTAAAAATATTCTCTCTCTATAATATTTTCTCTCTAAAATATTCGCTTTCTATAAAATTTTCTCTCTAAAATATCATATTCTACAATGTTTTCTCTCTACAACATTTCTCTCTCTAAAATATTCTCTTTGTATACTATTTTCTCTCTCTAAAATATTATTTCTATAATATTTTCTCTCTTGAACATTTTCTCTCTCTATGATATGTTCTCTCTCTATAATTAATATTTTTCTCCCCTCTACATTATTTTCTCTCTCTATAATGTTTCTTTTCTAAATTTTACTCTCTATAATATATTCTCTCTCTAAAATATTCTCTTGCTATAATATTTTATCCCTATAAAATATTCTCTTTCTATAATATTTTCTCTCTCTATAATATTTTTTTTTTCTAAAATATTCTCTCTCTAAAATATTCTTTTTCTGCAATATTTTCTCTCTCTAAAATATCATATTTCTACAAAGTTTCCACTTTATAACATTTCTCTCTCTAAAATATTCTCTTTTTATAATATTTTCTCTCTAAAATATTCTATTTCTATTATATTTTCTCTCTCTATGATATCTTCACTCTCTATTATTAATATTTTTCTTCTCTTTATGTTTTTTTCTCTCTCTATAATATTTTCTATTTAAACTACTCTCTATAACATATTCTTTCTCTAAAATATTATATTTCTATAATATTTTCTCTCTCTAAAATATTCTCTTTCTATAAAATTTTCTCCCTAAAATATCATATTCTACAATGTTTTCTCTCTACAACATTTCTCTCTCTAAATATTCTCTTTGTATACTATTTTCTCTCTCTAAAATATTCTTTCTATAATATTTTCTCTCTTGAATATTTTCTCTCTTTATGATATCTTCTCTCTATAATTAATATTTTTCTCCCCCTCTAAGTTATTTTCTCTTTCTATAATATTTTTTTTCTAAATTTTTCTCTATAATATATTCTCTCTCTAAAATATTCTCTTTCTATAATATTTTATCTCTATAAAATATTCTCTTTCTATAACATTTTCTCTCTCTAAAACATTTTTTCTTTCTAAAATATTCTCTTTCTACAATATTTTCTCTCTCTAAAATATCCTATTTCTACATAGTTTTTGCTCTATAACATTTCTCTCTCTAAAATATTCTATTTTTATAATATTTTCTATCTAAAATATTCTATTTCTATTATATTTTCTCTCTATTATTAATATTTTTGCCTCTTTATGTTTTTTTTTCTCTCTACAATATTTTCTATCTAAACTACTCTCTATAACATGTTCTTTCTCTAAAATATTATCTTTCTTTAATATTTTCTCTCTAAAATATTCTCTTTCTATAATATTTTCTCTCTCTACAATATTTTCTTTTTCTACAATATTTTCTCTCTCTATAATATTTTTTCTCTATAATATTTTTATCTTCAATATTTTCTCTCACTACATATTTATTTATTTAGTACTCTCTTTCTATATTCTTCTCTTTAGAATTTTCTCTCTCTAGAATATTTTTTTATCTATCATATATTTTCTCTAAAGTATTTTCTCTATAATAATTTTATCTCTCTACAATATGATATGTATATATTCTCCCGGTTTTAATTTTTTTCTCTTTACAATAGTTTCTCTCTACAACATATATGTTATTCACAATAAGTTCTTTTAATTATTATTTTGCCTTCTGGCCTTAAAAACCCAAAAGAAGAATCCAAAAGCAAGAAATTTCTGCTTTTGGATTTTGATGATTTTCTGGTTTTGGTTTTGGAAAACCAATTTTCTAATCGAATTCCAAACACACTAAAATCTTATACCAAAACCAGTTTGGCAAGCGGAACTAGTTTTGACGCAAAACTAGGCCTCCAAAACCAATGCCAAACACACCCTTAGTGCATTGGCGAGACCATTATTGCTACCCGATTCATTTGCTACACTTGCTTACAGCCCAATCGTGGGCTGCCACGTTGTCCAAAAGAGGGCATAATAGGAATTATGCCCTTATTTTGAACAACGTGACAGCACATAATTGAGACATAAGCAAGTGTAGCAAATGAATCAGGTGACCATTGCACCAAGGGGTAGCTTATGACCCCACATCACGATGATGTATGTGAGTATGTCCACTTTTTGTTCAAATAATGATAGAATTTGGGAGGATAAATTATATCTTATTAGGGCTCTATGGCCGGTATAGATACGTGGGTGGGTGACTTGAATAGCAAGTCAGATATACACACACTCTCGTATCCTATATGCACTTACTCTCTTTATAAACAATCTAAATCTTAACACCCCCCTCCCCCCCTTAAACTCAAGGTGGGTCAAACAAAGTGAGTTTGCCAACCAAAAATTAAAAATGATGAGTAGAGTGAGACTTTTTGAATAAGTCCGCGATCTGCTTAGTAGATGAGACGTGTGGTAGAGAGATAGTCCCAGCTTCGTAGTGCTCTCGAGTGAAGTGGCAATCGATCTCGATGTGCTTTGTTAGCTCATGAAAGACTGGATTGCAGGCGATCTAAATGGCACACTTGTTGTTGCAGTAGAGAGCAGTAGATGAGGAGACTTCAACCCCAAAGTCTGAGAGAAGGCGCCTACCATGGATGATTTCTTTGGTTTGAAGCCATAGCCCGATACTCGGACTCAGTGCTGGAGAGGGAGACAACATCCTGTTTCTTACTGCGCTAGAAGATAAAAGTGTCACCGAGAAAGAGACAGAAATTGGTGATGGAACCTCGAGTAGTAGGATCACCGGCCCAATTAGCATCGGAGAAAGCCCAAAGAACTAGAGAGGAGTTAGCAAGCATAAGGAGGGATCATGTGATGGTGCTCCATAGGTACTGAAGGATGCTCAGAAGTGCTGCATAGTGAGCGGAGCGAGGGGCCTGAACAAACTAGCTAGCAATGCTGACCATATGAGTAATGTCAAGTCTGGTATTACACAAATAGATAAGTTACCCTACTATCTGCCTGTACCGCATAGCATCGAGAAGAAGCTCTTCACTAGTGGGATGAAGCTTAACATTAAGCTCCTCAGGTGTATCTGCAACCTTCTAATCAACATGTGCAACTTAAGTGATAATATCTAAAGTATATCGCTATTGAGAGATGAGGATGTCATCCGACTTTGTTCTATCTCAAGGCCAAGAAAATAGCAAAGACGACCCAAATCCTTCATTTGAAACTGTTGGAGATGAGCTTTAAGGGATGCTATGCTAGCCGACATCATCGCCTATGATGATCATATCATCAACGTAGAAAAGTAGAAGAAGCCACCCCTGTGATGAGGACCGCACAAATAGATAGTGATTGTGGTAGCTCTCATAGAATCCAATCCGACGAACAACACTGTGAAAACACTAGAACCAAGCACGAGATGCCTGCTTGAGGCTATAGACTGTGCAATAAAGAAGGCAGACGTGCCAAGGAGATATAGAATAGCCAAGAGGCGACTGCATATAAACAACCTCAGAAAGGGTGTCGTAAAGAAAAGCATTCTTTATATCCATCTAAAAGATAGGCCACTGTCGTACGACAACAACGACAAGGAGAGTGTAAACGATGGTCATCTGAGTGACTGGACCAAAAGTCTCGTCATAGTCGATCCCAGCCTCCTGAGTAAAACCACGAGCAACGAGTAGGGACTTGTGCCGCTCAACAGGACCATCAGGTCAGTGTTTGACCTTGTAGACCTATTTGCAGCTGACAGGATCGACTCCAGCAGGGAGAGGGACAACATATCAGGTTCGAGTCTGAGCAAACTCCGAAAGTTCCTCGTCCATAGCTATTTACCACTCGAGTACTGAATGGCCTTACAGTAAGAGCAGGGCTCTAAAGGGGTGACATGAATAGCGATAAGGAAAGGTTGGTATGAGGGAGCATAAGAGTGGGTAGCAGCAAACATGTTAAGCTTGATAGTCTGGCGACGACCGCATCGAGGATAACAACGCTCTGGTACTGGGATAGGATCTTCAATCAGAGGCAGAGGAACTGGTGGCGGAGACGATAGAGGAGGCGTAGGAGGAGATACAGGGGGAGTTGCAGGCTCAAAAGGAAGAACCTCTAGTGGAGGTGGTGAGGGAGGTGTCGGGGCCACGAGAGAGGGTGCATTGGTGCCAAGGTGGTGGGACTCGACCAATGGAGAGGCATAGGGGCCAAGTCTGCAGGACTTGATAGGAGGTGGCACGATAAAGGGAGATACAACCAGTGGGGACTTAAGACTACCGGACTCGGGGGGGGGGAGGAAATAGAGATTGTGAGAAAAGTGAGTAAAAAAGAACTTCCTCAAAGAAAGAGACATCACGTGGCAAGCGAAAGCGATGAGCAATAGGGTCATAGCAACGAATGCAACACCGAGGTTCGCACTAGATCATATATTCATATATGTCACATATTGTGTATAAGTTTCTTGCAGGGCACCGCTAAAGTGTGATTGTATTCCTTCGGGGAGCTGACCCCGGGTTCTATAATTATGTGGATGTTTTATGGATTTTTCTGTGATGAATGAATTGTAAGGCCTCATGGGACAAGCACGTGAAGGTTGCCCACGACTTAGTATTTTCCAGTCAATATTTATGTTTTTGTTCTTTTTTTATACTTCTACCTAAGAAAATATGTACGAACGAGAAATTACTCAGAGTGTACTAGAATTTTAAGTCACATGTTGAAGTCTTGGAGGACAATGCCAGATGATGGGAGATCCACTATCTATATAACTGTTGTTGTGCTCGTCAACGTTCCATTGGATCGTACTTGATTGAAATCATTGGACCGTTTCTAGCCACTGGGCTCTGCCAGGCTGCAACAACATATTTGGAGAAAAAAAATTCCACCGTTCGATCTCGCTAGCTAGGACACGCAACGATATCCATTGGCTTGACTCAAGCTGCACCGCGCCAATAGAAACCGAAGGGAGACGGGGGATCGCGATGTGTATCGCATGGAGAGTGCATGACGGAGCGCCTGCAGGCGTCACGTGGTGCTGTCACACTTGCGGACAGGGACCACCACATGACCGCGTAAGGACAATAATCTCTTGGCGAACAGCGGCCGTTCGCCACTCCTGGCGAACCGGATGGTGATAACGTTAAGTAGAGAAGCCGACAACGAAGCCGTTGGAAGTTTTTTTTGACCGTTTTGACCGTTTAAATATGGAAGGAGAGCGGATAGCGAATCTGTTGGAGTTGCTCTAACAGCTATCTTCAATTCTATAGACATTACTTAAAAGTAAGATAGCGGGGACAAAACTTTTTCTAAATGCTGACGTTTTTTTCCAACAGGATATGTCACACCAACAAATCTTAACCGTTAATACCCTTTTAAAAGGGGGTTATAAACGTTAGCTTCTTAAAAAGGTTTTCGTTTTACGTTAAGGATAGGTAAAGTCTGAACTCAACATTAAGTCCCTGTAGTTGGACTTTGGCTAATGCAAGCTCCTTCTCCCGAGTACATGTAATAACGAATTTTTTTGAATAGTAATTTTACACCTACAGAATCCTTGCGGTCCTCCCTGCGGCCAGAATACAAACCCAAGCCACCCGGACTACCCCGCATGGCCACATGGCTACAACCCCTCCATCGCATGCATGGATCCCATGGCCGGAGCTCGTCCCTTATACGTAGTTGGACTTTGGCTAACGCGAGCTCATTCTCCCGCGCACGTGTAATACCAAAATTTTTTAAATGATAATTTTACCCCTACAAAGTGTAACAATCGTAGCAAAAGAGTAACAATCGTTAAAGAGCAAAAGTCTATTGGTTTTGGCTTGCACGGGCTCCTTCTGCAGCGCACATATAATAACAAAAAAATTTAAATGACAATTTTAGCCCTATATATAAAGTGTAACAATCTTGGCAAAAACGTAACAATTGGTAAAGAGTAGCAATTCGTTAGCAAAGAGTAACAATTTGATATAGTAAAATATCATACTTGTCGATTGATTGTAGTGGTATTTCTGCTTATCTGGTATGATTATCTTTATGACAAAAAATGCATTTAACTATGTGAAACCAAGTCAATTCTATCTCGCACATAAATAGTAACAATTACGTAAAAAAGAGTAATTATTTGATCGGTTGACAGAATAATTTTTTTTTTGATGAAAATATATAGAAGTTTTTTTTTGTTTTGTTGTTTTAAATCAACAATTAGGAATGATTTCAATTGATTTTCATGCAAAAAATGATTCGTTATAAGTTGAGAGCAGGAAATGTAAATTTAATGAACTTGGCCTGGGCACTATTGTCCTTTTTTTTATTTGGTTTGGTGGGATTTTGGGAGGGAGCTATTGCAATACGGAACTTGTAGGAGGGATCATTGCAAGTTGATACCTTTCTCAGGGAGCTATCACTAAGTCCCCTTTTAAAGTGGAAGCAATTTGATGCTTAATCTAAGTTGGCCAATGTTCAGCCCTTTTGTTTACTTCGCCGGCTAGCCCCGACCTCTTTACCCACCGTGACAGTCTCTAATGCATTCCTTCCATGACAAAGAGAAAACACTATAGTTTTGTCCCCCTTTCCTCACCGTTGATGTCTCTAATGCCATACGGTGCTCACAACCTGCCTGCCAATTGTCACTTAGGGTTGTTGCTAGAAGCTGCATAAAGGCTGCTTTGAGAGCCAGCTATGTGGGACTCTTTTATGCTCTATGTACCAAAGCTTTTGCAAAACGTATTCTAAAATTTTCTATTTCCCAAACTTTGAATTGCTTCTTTTGCCTAATTATTTTTTAGTGTTGAATTTATTACGATTACAAATTTGTGTATTATTCGATGAAAAAATGTTGTGGTTCGTGAAACATTTGTAGGTGGACCCTCACGAGATATATTAGATTGCAAATCGACCATCTGACAAATCAATCGCGTAACACAATGATAATCTCAAGCAATATAAGTAACAAAACACAAAGCAATGAAATTCAAACGAAATTAAAACACAAAAGTACCAAGATAAGAGATAGATTTTACGTGGAAACCCTTGCTGGAGAAAACCACAAGCGAAGACGATCCACTGTAATCGAGAAATCAAGTAAGCTATAAGCCACGCTCAACCTTAACAAGAAAACCCTAATTCGCCTTTAAGGTTTCATTTCCTCTCAAGAATCTCACCAAGGTTCCTCTCAAATCTGTCATAAAACCCTGTTCCTAGTTTGGTCTCTCAATACCCTTTATATAATGTAGGGTTTGTATTAAATAAAAGACTCAAACTCGTAACAAATCAGATTACTGAGGCACACAAACCGATCAATCAGCCGTATGGTCCGATTGGTCAGTTTGGTCCCTACCTGGTGAAACATCGTCGCGAGTAAATCCGATCGGCCTGTAGTAGAACTGATTGGTTTTTCAGAGCATACCTCTCATGTGCAATAGAATTGATCGGTCGGGTAGCACCCGTCGACCGGTCGGACAATTTGTTTCCACAAATCTTCGAATGAGCCAGAACTCAAATTTCTTCACTTTGGCAAAATTTCTCCTCGGATCTGATCATCGTCTCCAATGCATCCTGCTGGTGCACCACAACGGTGTCCAAAATCGCATCCGGAAGACGTGTCAAAGCACCTTGACGGTGTTAGCACCTCGAAAGTGTGAAACTCTTAAAATCATCTTGACTAAGTTCAAGCAATGCTTAAACTTAGTCATTGTAACCGACTTCATTAACATAATAGAAGGATTGTCCTGTGTATGAATCTTTTTCATCAAAATAATCATTTTCTTGATAGTCTTCCGAACAAGATGATACCAAATATCAATATGCTTCATCCATGAGTGATGAATCTGATCATCATTTGTCAAATAGATCGCGCTCCGGGTATCAAAAAATACCACCATGTTGGGCTGTGAGAGATCAAATTCATCAATAATATCTTGGAGCCAAATTGTCTTCTTAGCCCCCTCCATTATAGCCATATATTCTACCTCTGTTGTTGATAATGCAATATTGTCTTGTAGGAAGGCTTTCAAACTCACCAGATCCCTTGCTAGTATAAAGACATAACCGGTCATAGACCTTCGTCCATCCAGACCACCAGTATAAGCTAGGCACATCAACATTGTATCTCTAAACGTATCACCGTCTCACTGAAAGAATAGACCAATGTCTAATGTACCATATAGGTACCTTACAGTCCGCTAATGCTTATTCCCTGGATTGATCATATAACGTGTGAACACACTTACTGCAAGTGCGATATATGGACGTGTACACACAATCACATACATCAAACTGTCGACTATGTTTGCATACGACACATGAGCTATGTAAACATGATCGTCATTGGTGCTAAAAGACTGTGCCGTCAAAAGCTGAAAGTATGTAGCAAGAGGGATGTTAATTGACTTAGTACCACTTATACCATAATAAGAAACCACATTCTCTAAATAACTCATCTGTGTCAAACAAACTGTACCTCACTTTCAATTTCTGATATTCTTCATCCCTAAAATCTTTTTAGCTGTCTAAATTCTACATCTCAAATTTGTCACTCAACTGAGATTTCAGAATATTGATATCTGGCATGCTCTTTGCAGTAATAAGTATGTCATCCACATATAAACGAATGTATATCATAGAACCGTCACTAAACTTTCTAAAGTAGACGCAGTGACCATACTCACTTCTAAAGTCATATGATCTGTCATGAATGTGTCAAATCTCTTGTACCAATATCTCGACGATTGCTTGAGCCCGTATAAAGACTTCCTCAATCTGCGTAGATGGTCCTCATTTTCTTCCAACACGTACCCCCTGGCTGTTGCATGTAGATTTACTCCAAATCACCATGTAAGAACACAATCTTCATATTTAGCTACTTTAGCTCGACATCAAACAATACCACCACAACCAACAAAATACGGATGAAAGTGTGTTTCACCATAGGTGAAACCCTTTATTATAGTTGACGCATTCTTTCTGTAAGTAGTATTTTGCTACCAATCGCGTCTTATACCGAACACTACCTAGAGTTTTCTTTCTTCTTATACACTTGCTTGCAATCAATTACCTTCTATCATCTAGGTCTCCAAACAAACTCCCAAGTCTGATTCTTGTGGAGAAATTCGATATTTTTACTTATGGTCGTGTCCCACTGAATGCAGTCAATATCCTGAACTGTCTCACCGTAAGTGGTCGACTAATCACTATCACTCAGAGTTAGTGCATAATTCCCTTCGGACTTGACGCCAATGATTTACGAGGTGCCACCATCACTGTCAATAGATTGTTAAGTGGGGAGAAGGAGGACACAATCGAAGAGCACACCCATGTTTTGTCAGCCATCGTGGAGAAATCTTCAACGACATGTGCTGTAGAGGTGCTTGTCATCGAGGTATCTACCTCCACATATATTGTTAATCATGTTGGCTATGATTTATTTTTTCAATGGATACATTTTTGCCACGTATGATTGTCCTATCGTTGTTTGCACAACTTCAATGAATCTATTGTTGGTCCATCTACCATTGATCTATAGTACGTGGTAATCCCAAAGGCACATATTCAAGAAAGCCTATAGTTGGGAGTGCTTGTAGGTGAAATAGCTAGTTTTTTTTTGTTCGATTGGCTAGGCGGTCAGAGAACAGGGCACTATATCAAGGGCTAAAAGAGGTTTGGAGATCAAAACCGGGGGGGGGCAACATCTGCTATTTATTAATTCCATAATCCCGAGAACATGATATCAACGGCCAGGATTTGCATGTATAAACCAAGCACAACAGCCATTAGGGAAATTTTAGTCCACGGTGTCCATACCAGCCGGGAGTCGAACAGGGAACCTCTCCAAAATGGGAGAGAGGGAGTACCACCAGGCCAAGAGACCATCATCGAAAATTTGCTTAGGAGTTGATGGAATTGGGTTTGAAACCAAGCTAATGAAGTTAATCTATGTCCTAGATGAGGTCTCAACTCTACTAGTCTTTCTTGGGGCTCTTAGTGCCTTCTCCCTTTACCCTTTCTTTCCTAGGGTTAGGGTTTCACCGATCGACTTCCTCGGATGCCGCCGGTGGCTCTAGAGAGACAGGGACTTGGGTCAGCACTGCCTAGGGGATGAGATCTAGCACCCCTTCCATCCTTTTGTGAAAAGGGGCTTCTCCGGCGGCCAGCATTTTGTGCTCAACGCGCCAAAGTCTCACAGCCCTTCCTCTGCTCGGCTGACGACCTTCGCTTGGCGTCGGGGGCAAATCTCTTGCTGGGTGCAGCAAGATGGGCGGATCTGACCCCGGCGTAGAGGATCTCTGTCGGTGGATATTCAGATCGCCTCTTCTGGGCGGTGAGCAATGTTGGAAATGTAATCGCTCTAAACTAGCAAATTTAGGATTTAATCAAATTCTTAAGATTAAAATTGATTAGCAAATGTTATTTTTGCAAACAAGGACAAGTCACAAATTTCTTTTAGAAATTGTTTGCCAAGGCAGAGCGGGTTCTATGGAACCGTCATTCACCTTGCCGAACTTTTCTAAAAGGAAGAAATAATCTATCTAAAATATATCTAATTATTTAGATTTCTCTATTAGATGCAAGTCGATTATTTTAGATCTAATATTAGGACAAAAGAAGAGTTAGAAACTCTGGCATGTGGTCGAAGCGTGCTAGGCACTGTCCCAAGAATCTTATTGCCCCCATTAACCTCGCACGTTAATGGTGGAGGACTTAAAAGCAAAAAACAAAAATAGGGCAGGTGCGGACCAGCCCATTTCGGAGGTGCTATCGTGTTCGGGTCCGTGGGCGCACACACACGCGCCGCCCATGCCCATGCCCATGCCCATGCCCGGCACGCACGCGCGCACGTGTGTGCTAGTGGAGCCCTTCCTCTAGTGTGATGACTAGTGGGGGGAAGTGGGCAATCCTTTATAAGGTGGTAAGGGATTTCTCCCCTTACCGATATGGGACTAAAACCCAAGGTTTTTGTGTGGTTTTAAAACACACACCCAACAAGCAACTTGTGGCGGAGGCGGCGGTTGACAGCAGTTCGAAGGCCCGGCTACTGCTCCAATCTTGTTTGCTGTTTTGTTGGAGCTGACGGTGGATCGCCATATTTTGGTTCTTTTTTGTGTGTGGTCTTTTCTTCTTTGATTCTCCCTTCTTTTAGTTAGCTGGTTTTATATCCCGCCGGGGAGCGGAGTAGTTTGTATTTGTCTTCCTCTCTTTTTTAGGGCTTTGTAAATGATGTGTGTGGCGTCTTAGTGTGTGCCGGTGATAGAGCTTCCCCCGTCTGGTGGCGATTAGGTTTCCAACCGAGTGGCGGTCTCCTCCTCTACTAGCACCGGCATATGACGCCTTCTGGGGGTCCTATTTTTACCTCCCCCTTTGATGAACCGAAAAAAAACCCCTACTATACTTCACAGAATTGAACGAAGTAAAGTGAAGTCTATCACTTCTATAGATGTGCAAAGCATAAATTAGATCTCCTTTCATCTGATTAATTAAATGTTATAAAAATGAAACTACTGATGCTGCACATGTAATGTGTGGGTTTATACAGTCATACTTGTTGTGTTTTTATCTTCATGTGTTTGTTCATGGGCGTCTGTTTGTCTTCATTGACACTGCAGCAATGTTGTGATTAGTGTGATTTTTTATTTTTTTTGGGTAATAGAGGGCGGCAATTTTCTTCTATATATGCACTAATAGATTAGACCTCTCATTTTAGGCCCCAAACATTTTAAGAAACAATGTATAATTATTGAGATGATGTTACCTACTGTTTTGAAATGTAACACGATCATGAGATAGTGGAGGATACCAATATATTACCCAAATTTTCTATTCACAAAGTTTAGTTCGTTGTACATAAGGCGATGACCACGGTTAAGAACTGTTGGATTTAGGCAGTACATGATCTCGGCTCAAACCTGAGTCGGTCCATTCTGGATAAACTTAGCCATGGAGCAATGGATCAGATGGAGATTGGTTGAGTTGGTTGGATAGTAGTTGTATTGACTCTCCGGTTCTCTTCCCTTGCTATAAAGAGAACCAAAAAGATCAAGTAAGACTTTTGGGTAGATACCGAGAGAAACACAGGAGAGGAGGAGGTTGGCATCAAGGTGGTGCCGACGGAGAGGCTGACCACGTGTTCTCTCTCCGTGGGCGGCAGTCAATAGAAGGCTAAGGGAGCTACTCCCCGGGGTGGCTTTTGTGTCAGTACCATGGTGGGCTCGGAGCGGGAGGTGCAGCCGGCACCTTCCCGGGCGCTGCACATCGAGAGAAGATCAGAGAGAGAGGAAAATAGGGGATATCTGCCCGGCTGCCATCTGCTCAATCAGAGTCGCGTGCACCGCCCGTTCGATCGGAATCGCACCCGCCCGCCGCCGACCAAAAAACGCAGAAAGAGAGGAGAGGAGGAGGCACACAGAGTGAGGGAGAAATGAAATATCGAGGGGAGATCAACGGTCCTCGATCATCATTCATTTTGTGACGCGAGGTTTTTTTAAAAAAAAAATTGGTTGAAAGTAAACGACGGTTTATGACCGTCATTTAGTTATAAGTTCGTCGTTTATAAAACGACAGTCTAAGACCGTCGTTTATCTATGTAGTATTTTTCAATATATTAGCACTTTCAATCAATGGTGGAGCCAGAAAGGTGAATAATCAAGTGATAATCATCTTATAACATCAACAATGTATTTCATATTTTTTTCTTAAAAGTATTTATATTTAAGATTATTTATGAGTACCGAGTTCAAGATTTCATAGTATAGTATGTATTATTTAGCAAGATTTTCATAGCTAAGCAGAGGTTACTGAAGTACAAGTGTATTGCTCCAATCATTAAAAGAATAGGAGCTTATGCTTTATTACCCCTCATGAACCTTATCCGTTGGATTGTATTCCTTCGGGGGGCTGACCCCGGGTTATATAATTATGTAGATGTTTTATGGTTTTTTCTGTGATGATTGGATTGTAAGGCCTAATGGGACAAGCACGTGGAGGTTACCCACGACTTGGTATTTTCCAGCCAATATTTATGTTTTTGTTCTTTCTTTATACTTCTACCTAGGAAAATATGTACGAACGAGCGATTGCTCAGAGTGTACTAGAATTTTCAGTCACATGTTGAAGTCTTGGAGGACAAGGCCAGATGAGAGATCTACTATCGAAAGACCGAGTGCGGTGATCTGAAGGAAGAGGCATCCGGAAGAATCCATGAACATAGATGTCAGAGCAGTACAAGTCAGGTTCAGTGGTCGGATCCTGAACTTGATTTTAGTGGATTTTTGTGCCTTGGATGTTTTTTATATTTCATATTAACTCCGATGAAATATAGTTTAATACTGTAGGTATTAGATTATGGGATGCCCATTCCCCACTTGGTCCCTACGACCATGTTAGGTTAGGTTTTTATTTAGTGACACCCATCGTTTAATTGACGTTTGATGGTAGCATGAACCCATAGCACTCGGTAATACCATCATTAGGTTGAGATTCGATGGAGTTCATCGGATGTCCCTAATTGGTCAGCATCAAAACCAATAGTGATGTGGTAATCTACTATGATATTAGCCATCAAGTTACAAATAAGGAGTCATAGTAATGGAAGACCTTCCCTTATAAGTCTAGACCTTAGGTTAGGCTTTAGAGCACTAAGGGTAATAACCGTCTCATTTAATATCAATGTTTTTGGAGAGCACGTAATATGATTCTCGGAAGAAAGGTGACAACTGAGTATACACGGGATAAAGACTATGGTCCTCTCCAAATCGACCTATGCTTCATAAGAGGTCTTAACCCTAGTGGGGGCACGGTTTGACCAGGGTCTAGATTGTCACAGCTTGAGATCAAAATACTTGCATTAAAATAACCCGCATATTTAAAGGGATGTGTAAGAGAACTCATAGTGAGTGCCCCTGGCCTCCATGCCTAATTATTGAGTTTCTGGATAATGGGGCATGGCTCAACATCCCCCTCGAGTGATAGTTATGTTCTGTCATGCCGGAGGCTTAGTAGTTTTCTTCGGATATGATGGTCATGATGCCAAGAGAGAAGGGTTTTGTTTGCCTTTACGGGGGCCACATGAACTCCTGTGTCATAATTACTTAAGCTCGTGTGTAAGTATCTGAAGCACCCTTAAGACTATCCGTTGTATCATATAGAGATCATGGGGGACTGGCCAAAAGAACACCATTGTCCATCATAGCCAATATGTGGAAGATTTGGATCGGGTCCAAGAGACCCGGTGTGAGCGGAGGACAGTGCACACTGCCCCATTGGGTGGGTGTATTCGAATCTGAGATCTCGCATACATGGTAAAATTAATCCATAGGCATGTCTTCGCTTTGAGGGTAGCAATGACATTTGGATATAATTTGACTTGTTTTAAAAATATCTTAAAATGAGTTATCAAGAATTCTAATATTTGACCATTTATTTTTTAGATGACCAAACTAGACCCCTTATCCGCCATCCTAAATGATAACAAACTTTTGGGTCCTAACTATAAGGACTAGAAACACAACCTCATGCTAGTGCTAAGGATTCTAGAGTGGTCAAGGCCTTGACCACTCTAGAACTGAACCTACCAGGTCCAAATGCCACTAAGGCAGAGACCAAGGTTTCTATAACTGGTGAGATTCTAATGAGATATGCAAGTGCTATATATTAGCCTCCTTACAAACAACTCTACAGAAGCAAGTCGAAGAAATACCTAGCGCTTCAGATATGATGATATACCTCCAAGAAATATTTGAGGGGCATAGCCGAGTAACGCGCTACCTCACGATGGAAAATCTTATTAGCATTAAGATGTCTGAGGGGACGGCTATTCTGGATCACATACTGAAAATGCTTGGGTTTCAGAACGAATTGGCTACCATGAACATTGTACTGGACAACGAGGTGATGAATGACATCTTCATTGCATCTTTATTCGGAGCCTTTGAAGGCTTTCTCACTAACTTCAACCTTAACAAGTTGGAAATAACAATTGCAGAGCTTCTAAGAGCTCTCCAGGCAGTAGAGGACGGGTTCAAAGTTAAGAGTGAGACATTCAACGCTAAACACAGGGTTATTCTAAAGGCTACGAAGCCTATGAGCAAGAAGCCGAAGGTAAGGCCTCTGCAGAGCCATGTGGGAACCTCTAAGTTAAGGGATATGAAGTTACCAAGCACAAAGTGCTTCAGATGTGGTAAGAATGGCCACTGGAAAAAGAACTGCAAGACGCCTAAGGCTGTTGGGATAGGAAATAATCAACTACTTGTAGTTGAGTCATTTCATTTAAGTAGCAGTTCTTCTACATCATGGATTGTGAATTCTGGTTCCACTGACCATGCATGTAACTCTTTACAGGAGTTCCAAGTAAGCAAAAGACTACTTGATAGGGAGCTGATCCTGAGTATTGGCATTGATACCGTTACAACTACCGAAGCAGTTGGAGATATTTTTCTTTATTTTCTAATAAAAAGACTTTGATTATGAGCGACGTAATACCGTCCTTGATACATAATTTAATTATTTTTTCTTCTATGATAAATGATAGTTTTTTAGTTCTGTTTGATGCATCTAGTGTGTCTTGTGAGGGGGGATTTTGGTCATCGTATGTGACTCTCCTCCAACAATCGATTGAAGGTTTGACCCTTTGGGATGTGACGCGCTTCGAAGCGCTGAGTTGTAACTTGCTAGGCTGTCACACAAGCACTGTAGGGTAGAGAGAGTTGACACTAGATGTGGTGACGAAGTTTGGCCGAAGCCTACGTCTCCGTGCGGTAAGACGCAACCTTTGAATCCACTATCTTTGAATGAAGTAAAGCTACTCTCGACAGGCCGAGGAGTGCTTCTTACAAGAAGACAGAGGGTGGAGAGAGAATCTAAAAACCAGAAAGCTCAGGGAGCTCTGGAAAACAGAAAGTGGTATTATGGTTTGGATTTTGGGATCCGGAATCATTTACAGGGTTTACTATTTATAAGGGTTTGGTTTATCTAGGTAATATTCCAGGAATATCCGGGATTTGGTAAATACCCAGGGGGATTTACCTGACCCCAGATAGTGCAAGTGGGGCCCAGGTAGGGCTGCAGGTCCCACCGTCGTACTTGTAGGTGTTGGAAATTGGGTTCCGCTAATCAGAGTCGCAGCGGAAGCAAAAGAAAGATCCAAAGATCATACGGTGTATGTTTCATTACAATTTCGTGATACAAAACAATCTACATGCAAATCTACGATCTTAACATATGTGCGGACACCCTAGAGGCATACTACGATCTACGGAAGACATGAATGCATCTAGTTAGGTGTTTAGATTCATCATACCTTATTGATCTATGATCTGAAGATTACAGAACGATGAAGAACCGCACTTGAATCGCAAGGGAAACTGTCGGATAGCATCTTGTCCTTTGCGAATTGAAGAATCCTCGAAATCCCGTCTCTGAGTGCAGGGATTACGAGCCGACGGAGGAATCCGTTGTGAAGACGATGGCGAGCCGCGAGATTTTCTCCTCCTCTTTCTCCTTTCTTCCTTCTCCTTCCTTCCTCTTCCTTCTCCCTTCTTCTTCCTCTCTTTTCCTTGGCCGAAACCACAAAGGAGGAGGACTAGGGGTCGGATTTTTGGAGGGGAGGGAGTAGAAGCATTAGGGCCGGCCCTCCCCTCCCTATTTCCTTTATAGGGCCGGTCTCCCATGGCTCCAAGGACCCTAGGGCCGGCCCCTAGGTGGATAGGGATGAGGGGGGGTCGGATTTAGGTCTTCCGGGTGTCTATCGTGAAGTCCGGACGAAAACGCCCTTCACGAAAAGCGGAAAACTGAAAGTGAGACTGAGTGAGGTGCGCTACTCGGAATCGAGTTCCGTCAGCGCCTGTGAGCTCCTAGAATTATTTCGCTCAATCTAAAATCCATATTAAATATGTTCTGAGCCATATTTCAGTATTTACCAAAATACCCCTACGGCCCGTAACACATGTGAATTAGGTTCTTTGACTCCGGGCTTGCGCTTCATCGCGCTACTCCGCATCCAACGTATCCAACTAGGTCGGGGAACAATTCCTATACGCAACAACAGGGTGGAACCTTCAGGGTTCAGGATTTCTAGCTCCAACCGGATCCCTGATTAACTATTCCGGTGACACACCGAAAGTTCCGTTAATCAGCCCTAATCCGATTAACCCGCGTAGCCACCCAGAGTGCGACACGAGTTGAACTCTAGTAAACCTAAACGTATGTTACTCCCTCGTAACTCTGTTCTCTACTATACTCCGATAATCCTTAGTCCCTCATATTACTGGTGCCATGATACGACTCGAGCGGTGGGGAGCACCGTCAGATCCCGATCGATCATCTGACTAGGGTTTGATGACTTGTCATCTATAACACCACACACCTTCCGGTGCTATGCCTAGCATCCGGAACATCGTCAGTCATACTGACAACCGTCAGGCCTGGGTTAACTGCGTGGACAGATTGACTCATCAAACCACACCCATCCAACACTGGACGTCGGATAACATGTAGGGATCACATGTCACTCAAGCGCCAGTCGGGTAACCCAACGTACCGTGGTATTGGACTATGGAAGGCCCGCACACGTTGGCACATCAAAGCACCACTCAACTGGTTGGCCCAGTGAGCATGGTCCCTCAGGGTTAAGGACAGATTATCTATAGTAGTAAGACGGTTTCTGCACCAGTGTCTGAATCACTGAACTGTGCACCGTCTTGGTTCCTGTTCAACACGATCATCGTGCTTGGTCAGGTGAATAGGAATCTCACGTTCCCATGGTGGAGACTTCACCACATCCTCTACCTGCCAACAGCTTGTTCTCGGTGAAGCGATCGGCATTACCTAAGCTGTGAACTAGTTCTAGATCTACACAGAACTGGTCCACTGGGTCTCCCAAGCATGGATCCTCCAAGTGCCTCAGTGGCCTACTGTGTTCCCTAGGGTTCTTTTATTATATGAGTATTATCATATAATAGAGTAGTATTCTAATTAAAGCAATAACCAAAGTCATCTTTATTAATGTTAATACAGAAAATCCACGCTAAGGACACACGAGCTATAATAATCTCCCACTTGGCCTAGCGGGGAACAACAGTCTTAACTCCCATGGCATCCACGTGCTTCTCAAAAGCTTTGGTCGATAACGCCTTTGTGAAAGGGTCCGCCATGTTATCTGCAGACGCCACCTGAGTCACTGCTACCTCCCCTCGCTTCTGCAAGTCCTGGATTATATAGTATTTTTGCTCGATATGCTTGCTCTTCTAATGATATCTTGGCTCCTTGGATTGTGCTACCACTCCACTATTGTCGTAGTAAAGGACAATAGGATCTTGAGCTCTCGGTACGCATCCTAAGTCCGTGAGGAACTTCTTGAGCCACACCGCCTCCTTAGCTGCTTCGCACACCGCAACGTACTCAGCCTCTGTCGTCGAATCCGTGATGCATCCCTGCTTCACGCTCCTCCAACTGACAGCTCCTCCTCCTAAAGAAAACACAAACCCTGACGTCGATCTCTTGGATTCCGGATCTGACGCAAAGTCAGAATCCGTATATCCAATCGGCATCAGTTCCTGTAAAGAGTAAACTAACTCATAATATCTCATCCTATGGAGATACTTGAGTATACTTTTCACAGCAGTCCAGTGCCCTGGACCCGGATTTGACTGATACCTGCCCATCATGCCTACTGCATAGCATATATCTGGTCTCGTGCACTGCATGGCATATATCAGACTCCCTACTGCCGAAGCATAAGGTATCTTCTGCATCTCTGCCCTCTCCTCAGCAGTCTTAGGACCCTGATCCTTGGACAACTTCGTTCCATGTCTGAATGGAACCAGTCCCTTCTTGGAGTTGTGCATACTGAATCTGACCAAGATAGTATCTATGTAGGCTGACTGTGACAGCGAGAGAATCTTGTTCTGGCGATCTCGAGTTACCTTGATCCCCAGAACATAACTCGCTTCACCCAGGTCTTTCATGTCAAATTGAGAGGATAACCATACCTTCACTGTAGACAACGTTCCAACATCATTTCCGATGAGCAGGATATCGTCCACGTAAAGCACTAGAAAAACTACTGCAGTCTTATCGCTCCTTTTATAAACACATGGTTCATCCACATTCTGTTCAAATCCATAAGACTGGATAGCCTGATCAAAATGCATGTTCCAACTTCTGGATGCTTGCTTCAGTCCATAAATGGACCTTTGCAACTTGCACACCAGACCTTCCTGACCTTTTGCGACAAAGCCTGGAGGCTGAGACATATAGATGTCTTCTTCCAAATCCCCATTGAGGAATGCGGTCTTGACGTCCATTTGCCAGATCTCCCAATCATAATGGGCTACAATGGACAAGAGGATCCGGATAGACTTAAGCATAGCCACTGGCGAAAAGGTTTCGTCATAGTCGATCCCTTCTCGCTGGGTATAACCCTTAGCGACTAGTCTAGCTTTGTAAGTCTCAACGGTACCATCCGGGCCTCTTTTCCTTTTGTACACCCACTTACACCCAACAGGTTTAATGTTGTGAGGTGGTGTTACAAGTGTCCAGACCGAATTTTGGGACATCGATGTCAGTTCTGCCTCCATGGCTTCCTGCCATGCTGCATGGTCAGTGGATATCATCGCTTCGTCATAGTTCAGAGGATCATTCTCCTGAAACTCTGGATCAACCATAAAGGCTTCTCCAATGTATCTATCAGGAGCACTTGTGGTCCTCCCACTGCGATGAACCTGCGGTGGTTCCATAGGAGTCGATTCTATAGTACCGTTAATCTTAGTGGCATCGGCTCCCACTACGTTTTCTGTCTGCGTACTCCCATCAGTACCAAGCAATTCTTCAAGAACTACTTTACTAGTGGGCTTATGGTCTATTAAATAATCCTTCTCCAAGAATACGGCGTTCGTCGAGACGACAACCTTTCTATCCTCAGGATCATAAAATAAACCACCCTTTGTCCCTTTTGGATACCCAACGAACAGACATACCTTAGTTTTTGACTCCATCTTATCTCGCTTGTCCTTTCGCACATGTGCTGGACAACCCCAAATCCTAAAGTGATGTAGGCTTGGCTTTTGCTTCAATCACAGCTCCCAAGGAGTTAGGGGTACTGACTTTGATGGAACAAAGTTTAAAGTATATGTTGTCGTCTCTAGGGCATATCCCCAAAAACTAGGTGGCAATGCTGCATAACTCATCATAGTCTGAACTATGTCTAACAAAGTTCGGTTTCTCCTCTCAGATACACCGTTCTATTGTGGTGTCCCTGGTGCAGTCAACTGGGATACGATCCCATGCTCACGCAGGTACCCAATAAATTCATCCGATAAGTATTCGCCTCCTTGATCCGATCGAAGAGACTTGATACTTTTACCCGTCTGCTTTTCTGCTTCAGCTCTGAACTCCTTGAACTTATCAAAGGATTCAGACTTTCGCCGCATTAGGTATATGTATCCAAACCTCGAGTGATCATCCGTGAAGGTGATGAAATACTTGAAGCCTCCAATGGCACGGACACTTATGGGCCCACATACATCAGTGTGTACCAACTCCAATACCTCCTTAGATCTGCTACCTTTGGTTCGGAAAGACCTTTTAGTCATCTTGCCTTCCAGGTAAGACTCACACGTCGGTAGGCTTTCTGAAACATTTGGACTTAAGAGTCCTACCTTAACCAACCTGTGAATCCTGTCTGAGGCTATGTGTCCAAGCCTTAGATGCCAAAGGAGTGTTGGATTATCTGAGGGATTTTTCCTTTTAGATGAATTAATCACACAAGCTTCAGTTATGTTATCCTGCTTATGATTGAAGTTAATTACATAGAGACCATTCTGTATCTTTCCCTTACAAACAAAGGAACCATTCAATTTAATTGACACACCAGAAGCATCAAATAAAACTAAAAAACCTTCATTATTCAATAAGGAAATATAAATTAAATTACGTCTCAAGGACGGTACATAAAGTATGTCTCTAAATAATAAACTTCTTCCATCAAGAAACTGCAAGATGACATCTCCAACTGCTTCAGCCTCTGCCACGGCCTTAGTTCTCATGCTTAGGATTATCTCCCCATCACCCAGTTTTCTTGTCTCCTTGAACCCCTGCAAATTATTGCAAGCATGGTTAGTGGAACCAGAATCCATAATCCATGAAGCTGGAGAACAACTGGATGCTACAAGAGATTCCACTATGTGGATTTGAGATATACATGTCTCAGCCTTCTTGGGAGCTGCGCGGCAGTCGCCCTTCCAGAGCCCCTTCTTTCCGCATCGGAAATATTTTTCTTTGGGCTTCGCCGGACCATTCTGCTTGGGAACCTGCAACTGCACCTGGCCCATCTTCACAGGCTTCTTAGACTTTCTTTTTTGAAACTTGCCCTTGGCTTTCAGAGAAGAATTCCGCTCCACGTTTAGGGATTGGGCTCCTGCCTTCATCCCGTCCTCTGCCGCCTGGAGCACCGCTAGGAGCTCTGCGTTAGACATCTCCAACCAGTTAAGGTTGAAGTTGGTAACGAAGCCCTCAAACGCTCCTGACAGAGATGCGAGGAAAATGTCGGTCTGGATCTCTGCATCCAAGATGACATCGAAGGAACCAAGCTCATTCACATAGCCAAACAACTTCAGCATATAATCCCGAACTAAAGTCCCCTCTGCCATCTTCGTGGACACCAATTTTTTGATGGTCAGGTAACGAGTTACCCGACTACGACCCTCGAACATTTCCTTCAGGTAGAGCATCATGTCTGAAGTAAAGGCCATGTCTTCGACTTGCTTCTGAAGGACGGTCTGCAAGGATGCCACAATGTAGCTTGCATATCTCATTAGCATCTAGCCAGTCTTTCCATTCCTTTAACTGGGCCTCAGTTACACTTGGTCCCGGCATGGCCGGTTGAGGGGTACTTATGGTAATTGTGTGTTTGCCAACCCTTAGGACAAGCATTAGGTTACGCTTCCAGTCCTCGTAGTTTGGTCCCGTAAGTTTGTTATCATTAAGTATAGAGGCAAGGGGGTCGAGCTTGGTCATGATTTCTGTAAATAATGGTTTAAAGCAATAGTTAGGGTCTACTACAATCTATTTCATGGAATTTAGAAATAGATAATGTCTACTCCAGCCGCTATGTATTCACCACCTCAAGTGGAGACATCCAGGAATCTAAATTCCCTGGGCTGGAGCACTGAGACTATCGGCCCTGAATTGGAGACAGCATCTCGGTGAGAGCATGCAACCGCTTCTACCAACGAGGTTTTTACGACCCAGTCTTTATCAGAATTACCCATGGTAAACTAAAAGACCTCCCAGTCTCCTTTTGGCCAGTTTTATGTGACCCGCGTGCGCAGCAACAGCGGCTTCACACAAGCTTTCGGATGCTTCCCACAAATCTAGGTGGTGTCAGCAGGGGGGTTCATAGGCTCCCGCGGTGCAGGATAAAACCATCACCCACTGCCACCGGCATCCTCCATGTCCCGAAGGAAACCACTAGACAAACCAGCAAGGAAGAAAACACAGCTCTCACCCGGTAGGAATATCGAACTGCGTACCTCCCACCCAGACCCTTAGCCGGTTGATTGTGGAAGCCAAGGGCTCCCCTTTGGAGGGAACCTCTTACACATCCCTTTTTTTTGAGGTTTTATGCATATCTAGATAGGTCACGACCTCCTAGACATAGACCCTGGTCTACCGTGCTCCCACTAGGATTACAAACCCTCCCGCAAAGCATTAGTATCCTCGAAAAATATCATAGTCCCTACCTTGAATACTTAGCTTTTGCCTTTCTTGTAAGGATCGCATTACATAGATTCCAAGGATCCCGATACTTCACTAGTTTGCCCATAATCCTAAGATCTGGAGCCTAGCCTAAGGTCAACGTGGAAAGGACTCCCACTACGATGACGTCTCATTCTCAATTTGATGCCTGATGTCATAGTAGACCTCATCTCATTACAGGTTTTGATGCTGGCCAAATAGGGACATCCAACAACCTCCGCCGGACCTCAACCTAATGGTGACATAACCAAATCGTAATGAGTTCATACTACCATCAAACGTCATCTAGAAACGGGTATCACACAGTGAAATCCTAACCTAACTTGGTCGCTAGGACCACGTGGGGAAAGGGCATCCCACTAGGGTTCTCATACTTCTTATGGAGATATTAGTTAATTATCACTAAACAAATCTAACAGTGCGTCTATCTCGGTGCACAGTACTTGGCTACCTGAACTACCACGAGGGCGGTTACCGTCTTTCCTTTTAGCTAGCTACCGGATTCGCACGTGTTAGAAGCATATAGAGACACTAATGAATCCATAATTTTAGTACTAACCCTAAGCCTGATCTAGAGACTAACTCACAAGCAAGAATGATAATCACATTATCATCGGGGTTCTCTAAATACTGAATAAAGAGAAATAACAGTGAAAGCATCCAAACTGAATCAAGTCCAGGGTCCGACCCCTGAACCTGAATAGCACAGCCAAGATATCCTGCTCTTCCGTTCTGCACGATCTCTGACGATGATCCCCTTCATCGCCAACGTGCACGCTTTTGCCGGGTCTTTGCACGCCATGGTATTGCTTGCCCGAACCGTGGATGTATCATCATCTCCTTCTTCCTGTGACCGAAAAACTAACACGCTTCGAGCAAGTGCTCGTTCGTGTACAATTTCGCTAGAAAGAAAAGAAGACAATCCTAGAAACATGGCCAGGGAACCGAGGATGGTCAACCCCCACCCTCGCCCATCTAGAGCCTTATAATCCACAATAATAATCAATGCAAAATAAAATCCGGGGTCCGACCCCCGGATGCATGCAATCACAGATTACTATTCAGTGCGGCACCTGCAAAAAGACGATACATAGCACAATCCATATGTGTGATCTACGCCGAACCCCGACGAAAACATATGCCATTATATATTCACATGATGTTTTCACGAATTCATGCATGAAACATACACCAAAGTTTGCTCTAATACCAATTGTTGGAAATTTGTACCGCTAATTAGAGTTGCAGCGGAAGCAAAAGAAAGATCCGAAGATCATACGGTGTATGTTTCATTACAATTTCGTGATACAAAACAATCTACATGCAAATCTACGATCTTAGCATATGTGCGGACACCCTAGAGGCATACTACGATCTACGGAAGACATGAATACATCTAGTTAGGTGTTTAGATTCATCATACCTTATGGATCTATGATCCAGAGATTACGGAACGATGAAGAACCGCACTTGAATCGCAAGGGAAATTGTCAGATATCACCTTGTCCTTTGCGAATTGAAGAATCCTCAAAATCCCGTCTCTAAGTGCAGGGATTACGAGCCGACGGAGGAATCCGTTGCGAAGACGATAGCGAGCCATAAGATTTTCTCCTCTTATTTCTCCTTTCTTCCTTCTCCTTCCTTCCTCTTCCTTCTCCCTTCTTCTTCCTCTCTTTTCCTTGGCCGAAACCACAAAGGTGGAGGAATAGGGGTCGAATTTTTGGAGGGGAGGGAGTAGAAGCATTAGGGTCGGCCCTCCCCTCCCTATTTCCTTTATAGGGCCGGTCTCCTATGGCTCCAAGGAGCCTAGGGCCGGCCCCTAGGTGGATAGGGATGAGGGGGGGTCGGATTTAGGTCTTCCGGGTGTCTATCGTGAAGTCCGGACGAAAACGCCCATCACGAAAAGCGAAAAACTGAAAGTGAGACTGAGTGAGGTGCGCTACTCGGAATCAAGTTCCGTCAGCGCCTGTGAGCTCCTGGAATTATTCCGCTCAATCTAAGATCCATATTCAATATATTCTGAGCCATATTTCAGTATTTACCAAAATACCCCTACAGCCCGTAACACATGTGAATTAGGTTCTTTGGCTCCGGGCTTGCGCTCCATCGTGCTACTTCGCATGCAACGTATCCAACTAGGTCGGGGAATAATTCCTATACGCAACGATAGGGTGGAACCTTCAGGGTTCGGGATCTCTGGCTCCAACCGGATCCCTGATTAACTGTTCCGGTGACACACCGAAAGTTCCGTTAATCAGCCCTAATCCGATTAACCCACGTAGCCACCCAGAGTGCGACGCGAGTTGAACTCTAGTGATCCTAAACTTATGTTACTCCCTCGTAACCCTGTTCTCTACTATACTCCGATAATCCTTAGTCCCTCCTATTACTGGTGCCATGATACGACTCGGGCGGTGGGGAGCACCGTCAGATCCCGATCGATCATCTAACTAGGGTTTGATGACTTGTCATCTATAACACCACACACCTTTCGGTGCTATGCCTAGCATCCGGAACATCGTCAGTCATACTGACAAACCACCAGGCCTGGGTTAACTGTGTGGACAGATTGACTCATCAAACCGCACCCATCCAACACTGGACGTCGGATAACCTGTAGGGATTACATGTCACTCAAGCGCTAGCCGGGTAACCCAACGTACCGTGGTATTGGACTATGGAAGGCCCGCACACGTTGGTACATCAAAGCACCACTCAACTGGTTGGCCCAGTGAGCATGGTCCCTCAGGGTTAAGGACAGATTATCTATAGTAGTAAGACGGTTTCTGCACCAGTGTCTGAATCACTGAACTATGCACCGTCTTGGTTCTTGTTCAACACGATCATCGTGCTTGGTCAGGTGAATGGGAATCCCACGTTCCCGTAGTGGAGACTTCACCACATCCTCTACCTGCCAACAGCTTGTTCTCGGTGAAGCGGCCGGCATTACCTAAGCTGTGAACTAGTTCTAGGTCTACACAGAACTGGTCCACTGGGTCTCCCAAGCATGGATCCTCCATGCGCCTCAGTGTCCTACTGTGTTCCCTATGGTCCTTTTATTATATGAGTATTATCATATACCAGAGTAGTATTCTAATTAAAGCAATAACCAAAGTCATCTTTATTAATGTTAATACAGAAAATCCACGCTAAGGACACATGAGCTACAACAGTAGGCCCCAGGCAGGACTGCAGGTCCCACTATCGTACAAGTGGACTCCAAGTAGGGCTGCAGGTCCCACTGTTGGGCGTTAGCTAGATTTTGCACCCACATGTCTATTAAGCTAAATTAAACCTTCATTATTTGAGGGATCGTCCAAAATAGTCTTTATTTTCTAAGTCCCAAATTAGAAAAAAAAACATAACAATTTTGAATATTAACTCATCTAAATGTAAAAATTATTCAGAAAACCTAACTTTATTATGGTATCTAAGACTTGAGCATATTGCCTTAGATAGAATTCATAGGTTCGTCAAGGTCGGGCTTCTAAACACAGATCCCTCGGAGATCCTTCCGACCTGTGAGTCTTATCTGGAGAACAAGATGACCAAGAGAGCTTTTAAAGCTAAGGCAATATGGCCAATAAGATATTATAGTTAGTTCGTTATGATGTATGTGGACCTATGAGCGTCCAGGCGATAAGAGGCCATGAATACTTTATCACGTGTATTGATGATTACTCAAGATATGACTATTTCTATCTAATGTATAAAAAATCTAAGTCTTTTGACAAGTTCAAAGAATTCAAAGTCGAATTTGAAAAGCAGATTGGTAGATATATGAAAGCCCTTCAATCTGATCAAGGTGATGAGTACTTATCGAACGAGTTCCTTGGGTATCTAAGAGACAGTGAAATAGTATCCCAATTAACTACTCCGGAGATACAATAGAAGAATAGAGTTTCTGATAGAAAGAATCAGACCCTGTTGGATATGTTCCGTAGTATAATGAGTTTTACCTATTTACCAACCACTTTTTTGGGATACGCCCTCTTGACAATAACATAATCTTAAACTATGTCTCATCTAACTCAATGCCTCTAACCCCTAGAGAGTTGTGGCATATGCGAAAGCCGATACTACAACACTTCAAGATATGGGGATGTCCTGCATATATGCAGAAGGACAAGAGGAATAGGATGAAGACTATGTCTAAGGTATATTTGTTCATAGGCTACCCTAAAGGAACAAAAGATGATTTATTCTATTATCATGAGGATAAAAAGGTACTTGTTTCTACAAAAGTCATCTATATAGAGTAGGACTATATTATGAATCATAAGCCAACCAGTAAGGTAATTCTAGAAGAGCTACTTACTAAAGGAGGGTGCACATCTGAAAATATAGAGGGACGAGGTAACGTAGACTCTAGTATACCAGATACTGTAGAAACAAATCACTCAGTACCACCATCACCTTGTTGCCATATGAGAGTCATTAGAGCTCCTGAAAAAGATTTAGAAGGATGATCCCTTGAGCTATGATAAGGTAATGAAATCTTCTGATAGTTCTGCTTAGCAAAAAACTATGGAAGCATAAATTACATCAATATTCCATAACACTGTTTGGATACTTATTACACAATTACCCAATATTAAACGCATTGGGTGTAAGTGAGTGTACAAGAAAAAAAGAAGACCTGATGGTTCCATTAAGACTTATAAGGCTATACTAGTTGCCAAGGGTTTTACCTAGCGAGAAGGGATCGACTTGAATGAGACATTCTCACCGATAGCTATGCTTAAGTCAATTCGGATCCTCTTATCCATCGACCCCATTATGATTAGTAGATCTGGCAGATGGATGTCAAGACAACTTTTCTTAACGAGGATTTGGAAGAAGATATATATATATATATATATATATATATATATATATATATATATATATATATATATATATATATATATAGGGATGATTGGTTGCGCTGTGCGCTGCGGAACCGAAAGTGCGCTGTGCGCTGTATCCGTCTGATTGGAACTGATCAAACGGTTGCTCTCGCTCCTGCTCCCGCACCGCACCTCAAACCCGATCCCGCACCGGCCACAGCAGACCGTCCGATCAAACTTGGATTTGAGATCGACGGCCTATACACTTTTCGTTGTTACTGTAGCGGCTACAGTAACAGTGAAAAGTGTTTCGGGTCGTTCGATCAAACTCGATTCCCATTAATACTTTTCGATCGAACAGCCCGAAACACTTTTCGCTGTTACTGTAGCTGCTACAGTAACAGCAAAAAGTGAATAGGCCATCGATCTCAAATCCAAGTTTGATCGGACGGTCTACTGTGGCCGGTGCGGGATCGGGTTTGAGGTGCAGGTCTGCGGTGCGGTGCGGGCGCGGGAGCAACCGTTTGATCGGTTCCAATCAGACGGATACAGTGCACAATGCACTTTCGGTTCCGCAGCGCACAGCGCAACCAATCATCCCTCTCTCTCTCTCTCCCTCTCTCTCTCTCTCTCTCTCTCTATATATATATATATATATATATATATATATATATATATATATATATATATATATATATATATATATATATATATATATATATATATATATATATATATATATATATATATATATATATATATATATATATATATATATATATATATATATATATATATATATATATATATATATATATATAACGACCAACCCGACCCCCCCCCCCCCGTTTTCGCCTACGCCAGCAGCTGCCCATGCCGCCTCCGCCTGAGCCACGCCCGCGGTCGCCCACGCCGCAGCCGCCCCCGCCCACCTGCGCCCCGCCCGTAGTTGCTCGCGCCACCTCCGCCCGCCGCCGCCCGCGGTCGCCCATGCCGCAGCCGCCCCCGCCCGCATGCCCCCGCCCGCCTGCGCCCCCGCCCGCAGCTGCCCGCGCCGCCTTCGCCCGCAACTGCCCGCGCTGCGCCCGCGATCTCCCACGCCGCAGCCGGCCCCGCCCGCCGACACCCCACCCGCCTGCGCCCCGCCCAGAGCCGCCCGCCCGCTGCTGCCGTACTCCCGACGGCCCACTTCCCCACCCAACTAAACATCCCCTCTGCATTTCTCCCAACCCCCCCCCCCCCTCTCTCTCTCTCACGAGAATACCGACCCACTACAAGCCAAAACACTTCTACCGACCCACTAAAGACAAAGAGGCTGAGGTAGCTCAGATCACAGCTGTTTGATTCGGACTGGGTGTACAACATTCTCACAATGATTCCATCGTGTGGTTTCAATTTCATTGAATGTAATCAAATGATCAGCATTTCTACCGACCCCTAGGAGAAAACCCCACCTACCACCCTGGGTGCTCTTGGGTCTACCCCGGGAGTCTCCCTATACACTTCTACCGACCCCCCAAAACCCAACCTGGGTTTTTGCAAAAAACCCCCCAGTCCTACAACTTCTGCCCAGAACCTCTTTTATCATTTTTTGACAATAAACACAGCTCAAGTTTTTTTTATAAAAAACCCCTGCCACCTAGAATCTTTGACCAAACCCCCCTGCTTCTTATTTTTTCCAAGATTTCAACTGACTTTTTTCAAATAAACCCTCACCTATGATTTTTTGCACAAAACCCCCCTGCCCCTAACTTTTTGCACAGGACCCCTACCCCTGACTTTTTTGCAGAGAACTCCCCTGCCCCATGGTTTTTTGCACAAACCACCCCTGCCCCTAACTTTTTACACAAAACCCACTGCCCCTGACTTTTTGCACAAACCCCCTGCCCCTAATATTTTTTGACCAATGCCCCTCAGGTTTTTTAGCTCGAACCGACTTGCGCGCAGCTATTTTTGTAACCCCAGTCAACCAGGTTACCACCTACCCAACTGGGAGGGGGTAACACACCAGTGATCGACCCCGTACAACGGGTCGGCAGACGCACAGCAGTCGGCCCCGGACAAGGGGTCGGTAGGCAGACAACGGTCGGCCCCACACAGGGGATCGACAGATAGACTATGGTCAGCCTCATGCAACGGGTCGGCAGTCGCACAGCAATCGGCCCCGGATAGGGGGTCGGTAGGCAGACAACGGTCGGCCCCACACAGGGGGTCGGCAGACAGACTATGGTCGGCCCCATGCAACGGGTTGACAGACGCGCACCCGACCGACAATAGCAGGGGAACGGCGGGCCCAACGGTCGACCTCACGTAGCAGGTCGACAGACAGATGACGACTAACCCCGGACAGAGGATCGGCAAACGAGCGACCGACTTTGCACCAAAAAATCCCAACCAGCTAGGTTAACACCTATCTAGCTAGGAGGGGGTAACTATGGGTGCAAAATCTGGCTAACGCCCAACGGTGGGACCCGCAGCCCTGCCTGGGGCCCACTTGCACTATATGAGGTCTGGTAAATCCCCCGGGTATTTACCAAACCCTGGATATTCCTGGGAATATTCCTAGAATATTCCCTATATAAACTAAGCCCTTATAAATAGCAAACCCTGTAAATGATTCCAAATCCAAAATTCCAGACCAGAAATCCACTTTCTGTTTTCCAGACCTCTTCGAGTTTGCTGGTTCTCAGACTCCTTTTCCACCATCTGATTACTTATAAGAAGCACTCCTCGGCCTGTCGAGAGTAGCTCTACTGTTTACTCAGAGATAATGGATTCAAAGGTTGCGTCTTATCGCACGGAGATGTAGGCTTCGGCCGAACTTTGTTACCATATCATGTGTCATCTTTTTCTCTACCTTTCTACTCTACAGTGCTTGTGTGACAGCCCAGTAAATCACAACTCAGCGCTTTGAAGCGTGCCACATCCTGAAGGGTCAAACCTTCAATCGACTATTGGAGGAGGGTCACGTACGATAGCCGAAATCCTCCCCCATAGTAGTGTAGAAACACACGAAGTTGTTTTTACACCGTGTGGGATCTATTTCGTGCATGTGCATTGCACTAGAACACGGTATGGGAATTTGGAGATTTTTATTATAGGGCACCTCATGTTTCACTGGGGGCACCCAATAAATAGTAAAAATACTATTCATTATCCCACGGCGTATAGACTAGGTGTGGATGAAGTGCCCTAGATGCTAGGGTTCATTCTCGTGCAAGGCCATGCGTGGTACCACATGAGGTGAACGGCCACTAGATGCATGGGGGGCATTTTGGTCCAACAAAAATATGCTGCATGCCCTAGCTTGGCCGCCCTCCCTATTAGGGCTAGCATGCGTAGCCATCATCCCTATAATCAAGGGATAAGGGAGATTTAAATATATTCAAATCTCCCTCCTTGATCATGGGATCCAAATAAGGCAAGAAATAAAATGGGGCGTTTTTTGGAGATAGAGGAAAGAGAGGGGATCAGTTATAGATGACTAGTGAGAGAAGGGGCACGTATCTCAAGGTAAATATGGAATGGGGACATATTCCCAAGACTCCTTATGGTTTTCCCAAGAATAGGCCGGCCTCCCCCTCCCTTTCTCCTTGTTCTTTTGTTCTTTCTCTCAGGTTTTCTCTCAGGTGTGAAGAAAATAGATCTCTCTCTCTCTCTCTCTCTCTCTCTCTCTCTCTCTCTCTCTCTCTCTCTCTCTCTCTCTCTCTCCTGTCTCTTATCACTTCTTCTATTTATCTATGTGAGATTGAAGATGGAGATCGAACTATGAAGCCCTCTAAGCACTCAGAGATCAGAGCGCAAGAGTTCATATTATGTTGCGAGATCACGTGTACTCGAAGAAGATCATCCCTCTTGAGCGAGGATACTACTGTCATCATCAACCTTGAAGAAATTTGTCATGATGAAAAATCCCGTACGAAGGTATAAGCACTTAAACCCATAGATCTATCATCGTGCATAGACAATAGTTGTTATGTTCGATTCGGTAGAAGCCTATAGGGGTTCGATTCGTGTTTGCTTTATCATTTGCACACATGATCTATTTAAGATGAATTTTTTTAAATATATTGTACATCGAATCAATCCAAGGGATCGAGTTCTTATTTCACTATGCATTTGTCCATTTCCCAGCAACCGAAACTTCCAGTTACTAGTGATCTAATAGGCAAAGATCATGACATTTGCAAGAGGAATCACAAGGAAATCAGTTACTATCTACCGTCGCCCAACCGACCATCGCGGGTGATGACCAACAGGCGGTTGATGGAGGTCGTGGCCAACATCGATTGCAACGGGTGGCGACCGACGGGGTGGTGGTAGGTGACACGTTGGCGGCTGGTGATGGCAGCATCCCCCTAAGGGCCCAATCATGGCTATTGAAATGCACAGGCGCACATGATGCACCGACGCATAGGCACATTAGTGAAATGCTTTGGAGTATTTCACTGATGCATCGGAGCATGCTACTGTGGTAGAGCATTTCACTGGTGCGCCGAAGCATTCTACTACAGCACATCAGTGAAATATGCCGACATATTCTATTGCGGCATACCAGTGAAATGTGCTGACGTATCTGTGAAATTCATCGGTGCATTCTACTACGGGAACACAATGAAATGAGAAATAAAAATAAGAGCCAGAGACAAGTTTGGCACAACGTACCTTCTTTGTTTTTCATCGGAATTCAAAAATTCTAAAGGCATTGCGATCCTTGGGTGATCCTCTAAAAGACCATTCGAGACGAGGATTAATAAAGTCAGCACCTCTAATAACTTTTAATAGAAGATTGGATGGATGTAATGTAAAATAAATAAACAATAGGAAAGAAATGAGAAATGGAAATAAGAGCTGGAGAGAAGTTTGGCATAACATGCAGTCTCTGTTTCTCATCGGAATTCAATGATTCTGGAGGCGTTGCGATCCTCGGGTGATCCTCTACGAGATTGTCCAGAGGTGAGGATAAAATAAATTAAGTATCTCCATTAACTTTTAATTGAAGATTGAATGGATGAAATATAAAATCAATGAACAATAAGGAAGAAATAAGTTATGAAAAAATAAGAGCCGAAGACAAGTTCGGCACAATGTACCATCTTCGTTTCTCATCGAAATTCAATGAATCCAAAGGCGTTTTGATCCTCTACGAGACCGTTCAAATGTGAGGATAAAATAAAGCCAACACCACCAAAAGATTTTAATAAAAGATTGGATGAATGTAATGTAAAAATAGTGAACTCTAAGGGAAGAAATGAAATATGAAAATGAGAGCCGGAGGCAAGTTCGACACGGCTTTACCTTTCTCGTTTCTCATCGGAATTCAATGATTCCGACGGCGTTGCGATCCACGGGTAATCCTCTACGAGATCGTCCAAAGACGATGATAAAATGAAATCTATACCCCAAAGCGTCAGCGATTGAAAGGGGAGACAAAACATTAGTGGAGCGGAGTAAAATCCCTTTTCTTTATAAGTTTTTGGGGTACTTTTGTCCAAAACAAAAAGGATAATTAGAAAATTAATGTAAAAGTAACCGGGTCCATTCCTTGCAATTCGTGAGAGAGGCCATGTTGGGAAAAACCTCTATTAATTGCATGTTGGCATTGCTTCCCCTATTTCCTGTGCACACCTCTTTTTGTCTTTATATCGGCAAAAAAGAAGGAGTTTTTATATATAGACCTTTAACAAACATTGATTTTGAATATAAGCCCTTGTCTTTTAAAATTACATGGGCACCCGTCACAAATCTTGATTTTTGCAGGAAATCCATAGGGCACTTTTTGCCTGAGGTGGCCTGCATGAGTGTGGCAATGGTTTTTATATATATCCCCCGATAATTGTTGATTTTTCATATAAACCGTACAAATTTTTATGATTTTGAAGACATGTAAGGGTAAAATGGTCATAAAAGCATCCCAGAGAGATTTTTGCAAAAATTGAGATTTTTGACAGGCTTAGGTAATTTTGTAAAAACAAAGGTTTATATAGTAAAATGTCAAGGTAATTTTTTTTAAAAAGATAAAGTATATGCTCACTATATAGCATCACAGAAAGATACATGCCAATAAATAGTTTCAACTAAGTATAGGTTCATGGAATAATAACAATTTAAAGGGTGATCCTCTCTTGCGGGTGTTGCATGTAGCAGATCATTACCTAACCGTTTTGAATGACGTATTTTTCTAAAATAAAAAAAATTCCCATGGGACCCTCCCAAATTAAATAACAGTAGATGATATAGGGGCACTTTTTCTTTAACAGAAATAGTGACGCAGGTTGCTACAATGATTTCACTATAGCAGCTACATTGAAATCACTCTAGCTGTTACAGTAAAATCACTATAGCAATTTACATCACTATTCCTTTTTTTTTAACGGGATATATTTTTTTTAAATAGGAATAGTGGCACAAGTTGCTACATTGATTTTACTGCAGTAGATACAGTGAAATCATTGTAGCAACCCGTAATTTAATCGTGGATGTAAAAAAATAATTTTCTACAGTAAAATCATTATAGCAAAGTACTCAATTTTATGCAAATAATACTCAATTGAATTGAGTATTATTTTATATATTTGAGTATCATGCACAGGTTGCTACAATAATTTCACTGTAGCAGCTACAGTAAAATTCACTGTGGTGGCTAAAAAGGCTTCACTACAGTAAATCACTATAGCAAAGTAGTCAATTTTATGCAAATAATACTTAGTTGAATTAAGTATTATTGTGACTAAAATTGAGTACTATTGCTACAGTGATTTTACTGTAGCAAAGTTATTTTAGCAACCTCGACAAAGTCACTATACCTACAATAGTGATTTCCTATAACAAAGATACTCAAATAACCCACCAGGGGATAGGAGAGTTGGCAAAGCAACTGATGCTTTGGTGATGAGGTTGTGGGTTCAACTCTTCCTCCCCTCGATTTACCCAGGAGTGAAGTGGGAATTGCCGAGTGGGTCGGGCTTCACTCCCGGAGGGATTAGTCCGAGCCTGAAGTGGGCCATTGCCCGAAAGGTTTCGGGACACCCGCCGATCTCAAAAAAAAAAAAAAAAAAAAAAAAAGATACTCAAATATCTTCAAATAATACTCAATTGAATGAGTACTATTGCTATCAAATTGAGTGTTTTGCTACAATGATTTTCACTATAGCAACGTGTTTTTAGCAGCCACGGTAAAATCACTATAGTTGTTACAGTGATTTCATTGTAATTGTTACAGTGTGAGTACTATTACTATAAAATTGAGAATTATTGCTACAATACTTTCACTATAGCAATGTATATTTTAGCAACCATGACAGAATCACTATAGTTGTACAGCGATTTCACTGTAGTTGCTATAGTGTGAGTTCTATTGCTACGAAATTGAGTACTATTGTTACAGTGATTTTACTGTAGCAACATGTTTTTTAGCAGCCATGATAGAATCACTATAGTTGCTACAATGATTTCACTGTAGCAGCTATAGTGGTCCCACACTAGATCTCGAAATTGTATATTTTTGTAGGGATTGAGTGAAGTTATATAGAAAATGATAGTTTGATAAATTCAACTTAACCATGACTATTGTAGTATTTTATTAACGACAAGAGCCGTTACAATTAATATGTTGAAATGTGAACCAGGTTTAAAGGAAAAGGTTGTCGGATCTATCATAAAATGAAAGCCTTATAAGGGGCTATTTGTCATCCACCCCGTTTTTAAAGGGAAATTTTATTCATACCCCAAAAATCTGTTATTAGCCCCCATTCCCAACAAACTTGAGCACACCCCATTTTTTTTTTCATACCCCATTCTTGTTCCAAAAATACCCTTACCCCTTACACCCCACCATCAATACACCCCAGTTAAATGGCCCGCCCAACTTGATTATACCCCAATCAAACACATACCCCCTTAAATATACCCCAATTATATGCAATCTTGAATACACCCCACTTTTAAATAAACCCCATGTCGTTGGCTGGTACTTGAAGGCACAGGTAGGGCTGCAACTAGGGCTGACAATTTCGGACCCGACACGAAGTTAGCGGGTCTGGGTCAAGGCTAAACGGGTTCGGGTCGTAAACGGGTCGACACGATAGACCTGTTTAATAAACGGGTCGGGTCCGGGTTTAGGGTCTGGACATGGTAGACCCGGGAAGACCCGTGTAGTATTCAACGGGTCGTGTCGGGTCGGGTCGGATCTACCAGCAATCTGATACTATAATATATAATACCAGCGGTTCTTTCAGGTCAGGTCGGGTCTAGTCGGATTGGGTCGAATCGGGTCAACTTGAAAAAATCCGGGTGGTAAACGGGTCTTACCGGGTCTTATCGTGTCTACCCGTTTATTAGCGAGTCGGGTACGGGTTTAGGATCTAGACACGATTAGTTAAACAGGTCAGGTCCGGGTCTAGGGGTTTTGGACACGACACGAAACTAGACACTACACGAACCTGACACGACCCGACCCATTGCCACCCCTAGCTGCAACTTGGGCGGGCCAACCCGAACCCACCCCGCACAACCCGGCCAACCCGACGGGTTGGGCTTGGGCTAAGTTTAAACAAACCTTGGGTTGGGTTGGGGGTACAAAAGACGCTGAGTAAAAGGTTTGGGGTAAAAAAAAAAAAGGGCATTGTTGGTATTAAAGGATTGTTGAATAAGTTATTGAGAAACGATAGGAGCCGGGGGCTAATTACAGATTTTTGGGGTATGAATAAAATTTCCCTTTTTAAAATGTAAATTGCACTTTACCCTCTTAAAGTTTAGCTCATAAACACATAACCCCCAGTAGTTTAAAGCTGCATTTTGTCTCCTTCAATTCGGCTTTGATCAGATAAAAATTACCAAATGAGACATTAAGTAGTTGACAAAAGGGTGTTTTGTGCTAAGATATCAAAATTTGGGGAGCGATTCGGAACAAAATAAACAAGAGGGCGGTCAAGTGTTTTTGAGCTAAACTTCAGGGGTTAAATGTAATTTATCCTCTTAAAATGGCAAAGGTTTATATGTAAAATAATGTTTTATTAATAGTCTATATGCAAAAATCCATAAGGAAAAAGGGAAAATTTATTCATACCCCATAAATCTGTAATTAGCCCCCATTTCCAACAAACTTGAACACACCCCAAATTTTTTTTTTCATACCCCATTCCTATCCCAAAAATACCCTTCCCCATTACACCCCACCTTCAATACACCCCAGTTAAATGGCCCGCCCCAACTTGATTATACCCCAATCAAACACATACCTCCTTAAATATACCCCAATTATATGCACTCTTGAATACACCCCCCTCTTAAATAAACCCCATGCAGTTGGCTGGTACTTGAAGGCACAAGTAGAGCTGCAACTTGGGCGGGCCAACCTGAGTCCAACCCGAACCCAATCCGAATTTGGGCGGGCTAATCCGAGCCCAACCCGCCCAACCCGAATTATTTCTCCTCGACCCGACAGGACCCGACACGAAGTTAGCGGGTCTGGGTCAGGGCTAAACGGGTTCGGGTCGTAAACAGTCAACACTATAGACCCGTTTAATAAACGGGTCGGGTCCGGGTTTAGGGTCTGGACACGGTAGACCCGGGAAGACCCATTTAGTATTCAACGGGTCGTGTCGGGTCGGGTCGGGTCTACTAGCAATCCGATACTATAATATATAATACCAGTGGGTCTTTCGGGTCAGGTCTGGTCGAGTCGGATTGGGTCAACTGAATAGATCCAGGTGGTAAACGGGCCTTACCGGGTCTTATCGTGTCTACCCGTTTCTTAGCGAGTCGGGTACGGGTTTAGGATCTAGACACGATTAGTTAAATGGGTCAGATCCGAGTCTAGGGATTTTGGACACGACACGAAACTAGACACGACATGAACCCGACACGACCCGACCCATTGCCACCCCTAGCTGCAACTTAGACGGGCCAACCCGAACCCAACCCGACTTTGGGCAGGTTAACCCGAACCCACCCCGCACAACCCAGCCAACCCGACGGGTTGGGCTTGGGCTAAGTTTAAACAAACCTTGGGTTGGGTTGGGGAACAAAAGACGCTGAGCAGGGGATTTGGGGTTTGGGGTAAAAAAAAAAGGGCATTGTTGGTATTAAAGGATTGTTGAGTAAGTTATTGAGAAACGATAGGGATACGGGGGCTAATTACACATTTTTGGGGTATGAATAAAATTTCCCAAGGAAAAAACCTCTGCACCTTCGACTCTTTTTTTACCTTTAGGCCCTTACTGGATCACAACACCAGAAAATAATGGCGGCCGCGGCGCTCGACTCGAAGCCCTCGCCAGTGCCGTCCGGTCCGCCGCCTACCTTCCCCGCTATTCGCCCGGACGCCGCTGTCTCCGCCGCCGATGAGGAGGAGGATCTCTACGGCCGGCTCAAGTCGCTGCAGCGGCAGCTGGAGTTCATAGACATACAGGAGGAATATGTGAAGGACGAGCAGAAGAACCTGAAGCGCGAGCTCCTCCGCGCGCAGGAGGAGGTGAAGCGGATCCAGTCCGTACCCCTCGTCATCGGCCAGTTCATGGAGATGGTGGACCAGAACAACGGGATCGTCGGCTCCACCACCGGATCCAACTACTACGTCCGGATCCTCAGCACCATCAATCGTGAGCTCCTAAAGCCTTCGGCGTCAGTCGCCCTCCACCGCCACTCCAACGCCCTCGTCGACGTCCTCCCACCCGAGGCCGACTCCAGCATCTCCCTCCTCAGCCAATCCGAGAAGCCGGATGTCACATACAACGTGAGTAGGAAAACCTACGCTGCATCCTTCAACCTGTTTTCTTCTTCAAAGAACCAGTGTTTTACATCTTTATGTGCTTATCAATTAGGGTTTGGCATGATCTTCTTTGCAATTTGGTCTTCTGCGGTAATCTGTTAATTTGACAGTTACTAATACATATGGAATTTTGTGTTTCTTGGAGCCGAAGTTAGGCATTTGAAGAAAAAGGTTTTAAATGTCAATTTTGATCGGTCGAAAAAGAAAAAAAAAATAGATTACAAAACAATGTCGGTGTGAATTTCTTCTTTTTAAGAAAAAATTTGATGGAATGTTGTTTTTTACCGGTCGATTTCGGTCAAATAGTTACCCATGCTTCAAAGTGTTGGTCTATAGGTTTTTAATATTTATTTGGATTTGGATTTAGTTTTTTTTAATGGGTCTAATGATCCAATCAACAAACTAATGAAATGGCTATACAAACACCTTAAGAATTGCGAGGTCAACAGACAAAATAAGGAAAACAAACACCCAGAGAGAGTAGCAAGGCCACCAAATAGAATAAGAGGAACATAATAACAAAGCCACCAAATAGAATAAGAATAGGAGGCCACTAGAAGAAGAAGAAAAACGAACACCCAAAAAAGCCCCATTTCAATGTGCATCCCACAACTCCATCCTTCAAAACTCCGCCGCCACTGATAAATTTTGCACACCACCCACCTCATGAAGGACAACAACTGTCGTCAGCATGATACAAATGCAACCTCATTGTCACACAAGGCCAACGTCTTCAGTAAGAGGAAGGTTTTGTGGGAGTTGTAACAGAGGAGAGAGGATGGAAAGTCATGGATAGATTAGGGCTTAGGATGCCTAGGTGTGTGACTTCTCCTTCCCTTCTCTTCTTCTTGTTTTTCTTTTTTATTCCCCTTTTTCTTTTTTTACTTGGCGCATTCACTATAACAGATTTTGAACTTTCGGTAACATATAGTGTCAATCGCCATTTTGTCAAAATTTTGCAATTTATCTACCGATTTTGATTCAAATGTGTCTATACGGGTAATTTGTCGATGGGCTAGATTTTCAGTTTATTTTGCAAAATTTGATGATTTTTTTTATTTTCACACATTCATTACGAATTTACGAAGAACAAGTTAATTTTGTCATCCAAGATAGAAGTTTGAAAAAACAAGGCTTTGGCACCATAGAGGTCTGTCTACGACGTTGTGAAATTGAGAATGAGCAATTTGACACCGTCATTGAAGATTGATGCTCCAAAGCAAATTGAATAAGTTGGCATGCCCCTCAATTTATTCCTTTAGTGACTTGTAATTTGCAAGGATTCGGTTGAAGATATCAAGGACTCACTCCTTTAGTGGTGTGCAAGCAGTAAAGCACTAAGGCTTGATATAAGTGCTCATTTTCTTTATTCATTCAATATTGCCCTAAATGGCACCACTATAAAAATGAAAAAACTTGACCTAACCCAGTAAACCTGATCCTAACATGACTCGTTCGTTATACGGGTAGAGTTAGGGTTTAGCAAAAGCTGACGTGCCAAAATTAGGTCGACCCTAACTTGACCCACCACACTGCACAAGGGAGGGGGGGGCCGTGCACGCCACTTGATCCTCGGTACATAACACTGAGAAAAAGGGAACCATAACAGATCTTGTAGCTAGTATCCTCCTTAGGATACAGACAAAACTAGGTGTTGTTCGGAGAACTTGAAGGCCTAGCATCCTATTCCCGTAGGCCTTCAACATCATCCATGTCCACTGTAAATTTTCCTATAATTCTATTGTCTGCTCTTCCACAAAGATATGTAATGAACAATACTAGATGAGGCATTAAATTATTTTACGTTATGTAATGCTAGACTAATAGGGTTAGGTGAGTTAGGATTAGGATTGGGATAATCGGCTCGTTTAATAAACGAGTTCAGGTTAGGGTTGAGCCATCCTAACGCGCCAACCCTATCCCTAACTTGATTGTCATCTCGACAACACTACAATGTTTATATAGCCTCTTTCTTGCCCAACCTAAAACTTAAAATATAGGTTGGTTATAATACACTCTACTTACATAACTCCACATGACAACTAGTGGTGATACACTCTTAGGCGAGGTATCAAGCGAGCCCTTCTCCTGTCACGTGCCAAACCAAGGCTTGGGCATTGGAGCCACTCCGTGCCTACGCTTTGACGGGGTGATGCCATTGTTCTCCAACTCTCCCCGGCTTGAAAGAACATGACCCCAACGAGTTGAAGGCATGGAAATGTTCGTAGAGGTTACAATCAAAGTGTTAGAATTCTTTAACATTGATCCAAGTGCAAATATGAGAGGTTGTCCTTTTCTCTGTTACCAAAAACTCCTATTTTTTGAATAAGTCTCGATTAAAACACGATTTATTCATTAAACGTTCTGTACGCGACTCTTTCCCGAATTTTTGAAAAAGTCTCAATTTTATAAAAAAGCCACGATTTTCACGTTTTAATCCCGATTTACACGTTTTATTCCCGATTAATTGTGTTTTAATCCCGTCATGTATTGCTCAAAAAACCTAATGTAACATCTATATATAAATATGTTCTAAAATTCTACAGTTTGTTTCCCGACTCTTTCCTGATCTTTCCGACTTTTTTCCGATTTTTCTGACTTCTCCTCTAGCCGATTTTTTTTTCGACTTCCGACTTGGTAACTATGGTCCTTTCCACTTCATTTGGTATTTTGGTATCCACCACTCCCGGTCAGTATGATTTGGTGATCAATGACTTCTTCAGTAATAGAAAGAAGGAAAACAACAATTAGTCGATGGTAATACTAGAAAGAGTTTTGCTTCTCTATTCTGAAAATCTATGGGTTCCTTATTCAATTAATATAAATTGCATGTTCCATAGCAAAATTAATGTTTTATTTTGCAGTATATTTTTTCGTTTCTACTGTGTGAAATCTTTCCTTAGCATCTCCTTGGTTTGTGCAGGACATTGGAGGATGTGACATCCAAAAGCAGGAAATTCGTGAAGCCGTTGAGCTACCGTTGACCCATCATGAATTATACAAACAAATTGGTATAGATCCCCCAAGGGGTGTGCTTCTCTATGGCCCTCCTGGTACGGGTAAAACTATGCTTGCCAAAGCTGTTGCTAATCACACAACTGCTGCTTTTATAAGGGTTGTTGGTTCAGAATTTGTTCAGAAATATTTGGGCGAGGTATGATTTCCAAATTAATCTACATGCGCTCAACTCACACTGCAAGCTCTTTTCTAGATAAGGAAACCTTTAAGCTTTTATCACATTTAATTTGATTGAAGAGTATCTGCTAACACTATATGCAGTTTTCATGTCATGAAAATTTGTTATTTTATTTCTATATACCTTGAGATTTTTTACCTAAAATGAAAAGTAGTTGTTCTTGTCATCAATTTCTGCAGCTGCATTGTATGCTTCGTCATGCTATATAAGGATATATTGCTAGGAATCATGGACACTTTCCTAGAGGTGTCGTGTTCGAGTGGACAAGTGTCGAGCACATAGTTGTCAAGGTGTCAAGGCGAGGCTAGGCGCCCGGAGGGAGCCTAGGAGCCTAGGCGTGGCCGTATGTGCATAGGCGTGGCCTTATGTGCATAGGTGTGACCTTATGTGCATAGACATCCTCCAGGCACGGGTATATATGTATAGTCTATATTTGCAGGTATATATGTAATAAACAACAATATAACACCTTACTAATATGAAATTGAGCATATTCTTATCAAATGCATGCAACACAATGACACATACATAGTATATACAAGTAAACAACAAAAGGAACAAATAGAATACAAACACTTGCTAACATAAAATTGAGCATATTCTAATCAAATGCAGCACAATGAACACATAGTATACAACAACAAAATGAACAAAGATGGGGGTTGGTTGAGTTTTACTTTAAAAAAAAAAAATCAATGTCTAAAACTAGACGTGCACCTAGGCTAGGCCGCCGTTTAGTACTTTTCGCCTCGACGCACTGAGGACTAGCTATCTCCGGACGCCTAGGCGCGCACCTTGACAACAATGGTCGGGCATCGACACTCGTTGGACATGTGTTGGACACACTCCTACGTGCCCACTTTTGTTATTAATTTTTTTTCCCGTTGGATACGTCTTGGATACTTCACGGACACTTTAAGAGCACATATGGACACGTGTTGGACACATGGGATGAAAATATAACATATTTCAAAAACATCATTATTTTTAATAATTTAGGATAATGATAGACATGACGAATGTTAAATATGCCCAAATAAAATTCTAAAGTAAATACCATATTTATCGCCCCAAAAAATGCTTTCACGTAATTTTCAGTGAAACAGGTCGAAACCGACTGAAATAGTTGAGTTTTGGGCGAACATGTCAAAACCAGTCAATGCGAGTGATTCGGCTCTAGGTCCTAGTTTCAAGTTTTTTCGGTCTCAACTCTGGATGACATCGATACGAAACGGCAATGACAAAATCACAAAAATTATACTTTAAATCACCTTCAAAAAAGTTATAGTTTCTTTGTAAATGGATGAGGCTGAAGGGCCATCCCCAATGAAAGCACTTTTCCATCACCGTGAGCACAACCGTTGTATACCAGACCAAGCATCTAAACATCTCCTATAATATTTTTACAGAACATTTACTCTAGGTTACATCACTGTGTTGTGATATGCTTGAGTTCATTAAAAGCATGTTCTAAAGCTGACTTTCTTACAAATTTTCATGCCCTAATGCTTGTGCCAAGTTGTAGATCCCAATTTTCAATCATTACATTTTTTTTTTGTTTTATCTAGGGTCCAAGAATGGTTCGAGATGTTTTTCGTCTTGCTAAAGAGAATGCCCCTGCAATTATATTTATCGATGAAGTGGATGCTATTGCTACTGCACGTTTTGATGCACAAACTGGAGCTGACAGGGAAGTTCAACGTATCCTCATGGAACTCTTGAATCAGGTAGGAGTAAGGAGAATAAATAATTTTAAGGCATATGCTTGTTAGAAGTAAAGATCCCAGTCCTTTTTTTTTTCTTTTTGAAAGTTTCTTTTCCACTTGGGTTGAAATAAAATTTGATACATATCAGAGAAATTGGGAGTGGTGTCAGTTCTACTCATTGGCTAATAATTTGTGCTACGATCATTTGTAAACTCTTTATCCCATCTTGCATTTCTGGTTGTATGAACTTAAATTTTGACCAATAAGTTAGGCTCCCTACCCGGCAACTGGCATTTTAGGTTTCTTGGGATGCCCCTCTATTGTCAAAATGCCAAGTTGCCTTGGTCAAGTTTTCGGCTCCAAATTTAGAAGGTTGATGTCAGATTGCAGCCAATTTGAAATTTTTGATCAATCTTTTTGTGGAGTTGTCTTTGGTACAGTTCTCCTTTTCCTAGTCAGCCCCATCATTATGGGATAGCATCATAAAACTTCATGTGGGTGAGGATAGATATCATACGAAAACTGTAATGAGTTTGGGAAAACTGAAATGCTTAATGTAGTTTTTCGTAAGAAAATGCATTTCATGAAAAAAAATCAGAATCTAGTTTCATGGGGTGATGCCTTCTTAGTCCTTGCTCATTTCTTATTACGCTTTTCCTAGTTCTGGCCCCTACTTGTGACCGTTTCTCACCATGTAAATAACCTGATCGAAGGGTTGTGGTTTGGATTGTTTATAACTGAAAGTCGAATGTAATGTACAGACTCTTGGTTGTCAGGCCTTGTTTTGTCCAAGAAAATTTTGGTGGCAAGTACAGTTTGGGATTTTACCTAATTTATTTGCTTGCTTGGATGGAAGGACCACCAGTGTTTGAATGGAAATCCAGTCACCAATATCCATCAATCTTTACTGCTGAAGCATCATAGTTCTACCCAGCTTTCTTCTTAGGATTGTACCTGCAGTAAATGCTCATGTTCTAATCTCAGGCGTATATCTGAATGCTTTCGCAGATGGATGGGTTCGATCAAACGGTGAATGTAAAGGTTATAATGGCAACCAATCGTGCGGACACTTTAGACCCTGCTCTTTTGCGACCGGGTAGACTTGATCGGAAAATTGAATTCCCTCTGCCTGATAGACGGCAGAAGAGGCTAGTTTTCCAGGTGAGTTGTGCAATATGCTTTATATCTGAGTTATTTTATATTATCTGTATGGAATGCCTAAATGATTTCATGTGAGCTTGGACATCACTAAAATATATTGACTGTGAGTTTGAGGTATATTGTTAATGTTTCAAGTAGATCAATTTTGTTATTTTTCAGTAAAAGAAGGCTTGGTGTAGATGTTTGTCATGGTTTATTTAGAAATTTGAACCAAATATTGCAACATATCATGCGATGAATCCGCCCATAAACTACTATGCTAAAATCTCACTTTATCTGCCTTGTATCATTCCCATAAATACTTAGTACTGAGGTATGTGAGAAGTAATCTGATGATAGAGACAAAGCCTTTCCAGAGCTGGTTTTTCCTTACCTCCACTTCTTTGCGTGTTCAGTGACTATTATCTGAATGAGGGAATCTACGGGGAAAAAACAAAATCTAGAAAACATGGTACTTGAAAAAAATTTAATGACTTCCTTTAGCGTGTGAAAATTCTCTCCCTTTGTTTGTTAGTGTTACTACGTTATCTTCTAGATACTTTTCTGGCATTGGGTGCCAAAACAGTTGGCCAAACATAATGAGATTGAGCAACATTCAATTGAATTCTCTGTGATCTGTAGGTCTTATGCTCTACAAATTGTCGTTATTCAGGTTTGTACAGCTAAAATGAATCTAAGTGATGAGGTTGACTTGGAAGATTATGTCTCTCGGCCAGATAAAATTAGTGCTGCGGAGGTCAGTTTCTTCTACGTTTCTTATGCTGTTTTGTATGTGTAACTTTCTTCTAGCAGGATCTTATTTACATGTTGTTTCTCTTGGATTTATGATATTTGAATTCCAGCATTCAAAGTGTGCTGATATTGCTCACTCTTTATAAAAAAACAATTGATTGATTGAAAAATTTAAATGGGACTTTTTTCTTCTTCATTGTGATCCTTGAATCCCTCAAATATACAACAAGTGCAAGCATGTACTTTTATGCCCTTGGATCCTTATATTTTTTTTATTGTATGAATGTTTTTTTTTTTTGATAATCTCATGTTTTTTGGGTTTAAGCTTATCTATAACAAGGCAGTGAAATGCAGTTGTGGAACTTGTGATCGTGATCTTAAACACTCATCTACTCTAGAGGACCAATGTTTGAAACTCGCCAACTCGGTTGGAGATTCTTTTATCTCCACTCAAAGCTGAACGGGCTTACAGTAGATTACTTTAAATATTCCTACTTCCTATGGGATCCTAAGTTCTATTTATTCCTAGATGGTAATAATCTCTCTATTTTTTTTTTGTGTCGGTGGTCTTCTGAACATGTTTCGTTCTTTCTTTGTTCTTAATTGTCCATCCGGATGAGGCCAAAATAGCGTGATAATCTTTTCCGGCAATCTCTACCGTTTATGACCTGATGTGGCGATTCCTGGTTTAGTTCAGTTGTGATTTGAGGCTACACAACTGTGGAAATCCTATTGGCGGATACAATTAACATCAAACCTTCAGTTGAAAAATTGACAAAATCTGAAATTAAGTTTGGAATTTTGTAACTTGAATGCATGAGTATTAGGGTGCATTCTCAACCCATACAAGTCCAACTAAACTATAGAAATTAGAGACAGAGATTATGAAGAAGATAAAAACTGAAGCTAAACTTTGTTGTTTCATGTTTCACTCCTTGGGGATCGGCTATCCGCTATGTCTATAAGCCAATCAACATCCACCTTTGGAATCATTAAATCTTTAATTCTCTAATCGTTCTTGTTTATATGGTATAATCCTGTTTCACGGTCTAAGCTAATTATCAGCACCTGTAACAATTTAATTAGAGAAAACTCATAACTAGATAATTACACAGTACAAAATAAGCTTTCTGACAAGTCTCATGTAGAAATCAAGTGTCTTTTGAGTCATGCCTATGGAAAGGCAAGGTAACTTATGTTGCGATAAAGCTGCAAAAAAAAAAGGCAAAATAGAAGAACAATAAAATTAAACACTTTGAAAAGTTTTAATATCTACCCTATGGCACATTGAAAACATAAATGCCCATGCACCTTGAGCAGCAATTGGCTTCCATGCCTTTGGGAATCGCTGTTAGGAAAAGCATTCACAACACACCTTTTCCCCAGGGTCTTAGTTGGCCATATACCAAGTCTCAAGGTCATCTTTGTTTTGCAATCACTTGCCTTCATGTGTGATCCACAACTTTGCACCATTTTTTCAAAATACATACACATAAAAAACTATTGGGTCTGTGCATGCAGTTATCCAATCGCATGCTCTACCTAAGGTTATACACAATGGTTTCACTTGCACCAACATCTTGTGAAGTCCTTGTATCCCGCTTCACGTTGCAAAACCTAATTGTTACAACTTACAACTGGTAACGGTATGAATCAGCATGTTCGTTCCTGTAGCCATTGGTGTATTATTTCTGAAATAAGTACACGCGACATGAGAGGGATGTCAAATTCCTAAGTACAATATTAACAATATATGGTTGACAACATTTTATCACATCAAATCTTAGGCAAGTGTTCTTGTGGATAAGGAGGGAAGAAGAAAAGAGGAGGGGTGGTGGGTTCTTTCGAGTCGCTAGGTACTTGCGATAATTACACAAAACTAGGCATTGCAAAATAGTGTCACATTTCCACTTAGCAAAGAGTCATATGTGGTTTAGGTTCTGTTTTTTTTAAAAAAATCCATAAGCATATCACTAAATGGCTGAATTTCATATATGAACTCGTGAATGTTGATTGTTGAACTTATCTAAAAGCGTCCGCTGCGGCCTCCTCATCCTTTCCCTATTTTTTAGAGAAGGATTGGTTGGCCTTCCTTAAAAATAGAACCACAAGTGGGCCCTAGCAGCCTGGTAAAAGAATTCGGCGAGAGGTTTGGCTAAAGTTTTGACTTGGTGAAAGGATAGGAGACTGCTAGAGCGCCAACTGAGGCTATATTTTTCCACTGTAGGGATGGAGGTGGGGAGTAGAGAGGGCGCAGCGGACGATCTAACAAACTAATGTTTGAACAATCTAGATTATACCATATATACAAGGTTGAGTATATGAATCGAAGTGTGATCTATCAAAGTTCACTACCAAGACGCACAGAGCGGAACCGAGAATTTTCCATATTGGGGCCAAAATAAAGTTCATTTACTAGAAGAAAAAAAAAACACAAGTATTGTAGAATAAAAAATAAAAAACATACACCACAACGTCAATGCGATATGTCTCTCTTGAAATGATCTCTCTTCCTTTCTACGAGTCGTTAAACATCACTTGTAATTGTTCCACAGATTGCAGCCATCTGTCAGGAGGCAGGGATGCATGCTGTCCGCAAGAACCGGTATGTGATCCTTCCCAAGGACTTCGAGAAGGGTTACCGGACGAATGTGAAGAAGCCAGACACGGATTTTGATTTCTACAAGTGAGGGCTGAGAATTGTATCGCCGAGGTGCGCATGCTGTAATGTTATTGGAGGCACTATTCACAATACTCCCACCTTTTTTTAAAAAAAAAATCTTGATTTCATTATGCTGCTCATCCTGGTTGTTGACATTGAGATAGTCGAGACTACATTGCTCGATTTCCGGTGTGGACCATCATTTAGCTATCATTATCTGATGGGGGATCTCTAACCACATTCGTACATGGGTTTTTTTTTTTTGGGTTTTTTTGGGTAGAAGGAAGGAAGGAAGGGGGGGGGAGGAGGGGTCACCACCAAACCCCCAGGAGCCACCACAGCCCGGAGGAAGCAACACGCAACACCCCCACTCCGGTGGAAACAACACACACTGCCGCCCGGCGGGCCAACACAGGCAACACCACAATGGCGGAACACCACTGCCATTTTGGCAGAACAAACTGCAAACCACCACATAGACGGTGTGACGATCAAGATCCCATAGTCATTAGAAAAAACTCCTGAAACTGTGATGCCAAGATGGATAAGGTGAGGTGTACAAGGCCATGAGTTAGCCTCACATCGCCTGGAGAGAAGGAGATCATAAGCTACTTATATAATTTTTCTTCCCAAATATAGAAGACGCGTTTTAAAACTGTGCGCCTCTAAGGATTTTGTAAGAACTCCGTAGTTTAGTGTGCTCGAGCAAGAGCAGTACTAGGATGGGTGATTTTTTTGGAAAATTAGGTCACCCAGGGAAGTTCTCATGCGGGCACAGGTAAAGCGAACAATATATTGTGTGTTTGGAGCGGATATTACTGACGGCAACACAAACAACGCCATCACCGGCGGAAGCACTAGTCCTGTCTTTGCAGTTTCTCCAACTTTGAATCTTTCAGTTCTCAGTTGTGCTGCACTGTGATCGCTCGGACTTGGGCATAAATACCTCCTGTTAGGCCCAGTATGGATAGAAGTATTGCAAATACCAATAATTGATGAGATATTCTGATTACTGAATTATTCAACTGTTTTGTTTTGGCTTGGAGTAAAGTTTGTGGTAAGTCTGATAAAATTATTCAAAATGAAAAATTACTAGAAAATGAAGGGTGTCAGTGGGTGTGGGCTCTAGCCGCCGAAGACGGCGACTGTGTGGGGCCGGCGGCTGGTGGCAGGCTGCGACTGGGAGCGGCGGTGGTGACAAAGTCCACAGATTGTGGAATGTGTCATTCCACAATTTTTGTTGAATTGAAATTAGAGGACCTTCTGAGGTGAAAAGTCCACGTCCCACAAAAATATATCTCATAGGACTTCAAATTTATATTTCGTACCACTTCTTTCTAAAACCAAATCTAATCCTAAACTCTAAGATCTATAGGCTATGGTATGAATCATAGATCTAGAAATCCTAAACCTAACCCCTTCGTCGTCTGTGGCTTCTCGCCTTCATTGCTCGCCAGTGACGAGCAACTGCTGCTCGAGGTTGTTGCTCACGACCGTTCCCGTCCGGTCTGCTGCTTGTGCCCGCCTTTGTCATTCCTGTTCGAAAGAGTGGAGAACGGAGAGACCAAGTGAGGGTAGTTTTGGGGATAAAAAGCAATTTGGTATTTTTAGTTAATTAGAGTTTAATCCCAAAGATTTTAGGTTAATCGTATCTTATGTGTGTCCTTTAAGCTAATCGCATTTCCTGCCAGCCACCTTAGGCACGTCAACCCTATTATAAATTACAAGTGTATTTGTAATACTTCAGGCGTTCACCTAGGGTTCATCCCATGGCCCCTAGAATAATGCTTCCACCGCTAGGATGCAAGAAAATGAGATTGGATGGTGGAGATGGGTTTGGTAGGGTAATGGATTTTACAATCTGGTACCAAAGTGGAACCCTAATCGCAAACTAGTTCTGTAGATTTTGTTTTACCATTCATTGGAGCGAAGAGTGTCGGTCGTTGGTTTTGACACCACCGAGGATTTGCAGTTGTGGTTGAAAGCTTCTGAACATTGAGGTCTTTAATGCAAAACCTTTTGATTTTGGAGCCCTTGCTTGCTAGAGGATTCTCATTAAAGTGGAATTCTAGTGACACCCACCAAAATGACGTTGGCTCCTACTTTTGCATTGGCTTTCAGTTCCAGCCCAACATTTGGTGTTTGTATTGGCACCACTTTTGTATTGGCACCCATTTTGTCTGGTCTTTCCTCTTCTTCGTCCTCTTCTCCGTCCTCGTCCTCGTCCTCATCCTCTTCCTCTTCCGAAGAGAAAGACCTCCGACCTTAGGACTGCAAACGAGCCGTGCTTTGATATGTTTGATCTTGTTTGTTAATGAAATGAGCCTAGACTTCAGGCTTGGGCTTGGCGAAAAGGACATAGGCTTGGCCAAAACTTCTTTCTCTGCTCAAAAGTTTGAAAGGCCAAAAGGACAGCCATATTATAGGCCAAAAATACCTCTCTTTTTATTTCAAATTTTTATGTGATGCCACTCTATTCAAATATAAACTAAAACCTAAACCAAGTGATCTATAAGCCGTGGGATGAACCCTAGCCCCCGCTGCCCATCGCAGCTGGAGAAGCTTCTAACTGAACCTTCCGCCGCCACTGGACCTAATCGAATCCCCCACCACCGCGGGAGCTGCTCCTAACCGAACCCCTCATCGTCGCCAGACCTAACCGAACCCCCCACCGCTGCTAGAGCTACTCCTAACCGAACCCCCCACCCCCACCGGACCTAACCTAATCCCCTGGCGCCGCTGGTGCTCGCTGCTACTCGCGTCGTTGAGGAGGAAGGAGGCTACGGGAGGAGGTGGAGGTTGAGGTCGTCGCAAGAGGAGGCCGAGGTTTGCTGCCACCGCTGCTCGACATGAGGCCGGTTGGTATTTTCAGATTTGGTGAGGGTATACTTTGGTTTTGGCAACCCTTTACTCCAAACCGATCCACTGTCCAGGGACCTTAAGCAAACCGCAACAGTTGCCTATCATTTTCACAACTCTGATATGTTCTCAGGGACCTTAGACACATTACCCCATAAAATTTTCCTTTTTAATAAATCACCGCACTTACTATCATTAGATACTCTCCCACATAAATCACTGCACTTACTATCATCACTATTCCTATAGTGATTTTAGACTACTACAGTATTTTCGATATGCTATAGTGATTTCGGACTGCTACAAAATTCTTTAGTTTTTTTTTTACCTTTTTTGCAAAATACCAAATATTCCCATGAGATACTCTCCCACATAAATCACTGTACTTACTATCATCATTATTGCTATAGTGATTTCAGACTGCTACAATATTTTTTATTGTTACTATAATTTCGGACTGCTACAATGATTTCGATTAGGTCTAGGGTTAGGGTTCAGTGTTAGGGGTACGGAATTAGGGTTAGGGTTCAGTGTTAGGGGTACATAATTAGGGTTAGGGTTCACTATTTTGTAATAGAATTTGGATTAGGGTTCACTTTTAGGGGTATAGAACTAGTGTTAGGGCTAGGGTTCACTTATTAGGGTGTGGAATTAGAGTTAGGGTTATGTTTAGGACTCACTATTTACGATATAGAAGTAGGGTTAGGGTTTCACAACACAACCAAACCGTTACAGAATTAACAACTTGCGAATTCCGTAATGGTGTATTGTGAAACCCTTCCGAAACTTTTTTATCTTGTTGTGAAACCGGCTTAAATATATGGTAAATGAAGTGGCATGTGTTATTTAAATGATTTTTTTGACTTCCCTTCTCCCCCCCCCCCCCCCCCCCCCCCCTAATTGGGTTAATTAAGCAATACACCCTCTGGACTTAATTTTCGAGTCTTGCCCCCTGTTGACTGAAAATCCAATGGCCTTTTGCAATGGAAAAGTAGTGTTTAGGGGGGTAAGACTTAAAAATTAAGGTCAAGGGGATAATTTTTACTTACCCCAATAAAGTAGGGGGTAAGGTCAAAAAAACCCTTTTATAAATTGATGGATCTATTACAATTATATCTTTTATGGTGGATCTTTTATAGTATATTAGTTGTGTTGGGATCAATAATTAATGGACTGTTATTATACGGACCAAATCCAATCTTTGCGGAAACGACTGAGCGTTAACGCTCTGCCCAAATTTTCTCTCAGAAAAAAGTTGCCGAAATTAGACGAGGTGTGCCACTTGTCCCATTCTGATATGTGTCCGTATATTTCCAGCCCAAGGGAGTGTGTGCTGAAAATTTGCCCCATGGCTAGGTATGGACGGATGTTCGCTTATGTTTCACCAGGTCAGCTCCTACAACAAGCACTAGTCTTCGGAAGGCTAACCAAAAAGGCATCCGGTTTGGTCAAAATCGATTCAAACCAGTGATTTAACCCTTGTAAAAAAATATTTTTTTTTAAATAGATATTTAATAAATTCTTCATTGACAAGGTTTGATTCCTGAGGTTAACATACAAACCGGTTTATTCAAAGACCGAACCGAAACATGTTTCAGTTCCGGTCCAAACAGGTTGAACCATTGATCCGGTCCGATTTTCAAAACACTGGCCTGATGCAGAAAGAAAAATACTATCCAACCAGATAAAAAAATTTATCGACTATTTACAGACCCTATCACAGCCGTCCATTGTACCCAGGCCTGATCGATGAATCACACTTAGCCCTGACACCTCAAGCTACAAACAGCTGTGATTAGGGTTGCAACTTGGGTCGGGTAAAACTGAGAACCGACCCAAGCCGATCTAAATGGAGAGGGTTGGTTCAGGTACTTCAACTAAATGGGTTGGTTTGGATCTAAATTTTGTGGACCCGATTAAATACGGTTCGGTTTTGGGTTGAGACTTAGGTAGATCCGACCCAACCCGACAACCGAACTATATATATTAGTCCACATATATATGTCACAGGTTTGGACTTTCAAGCTACATCACACTAGTACATGAGTAAACGTACACGAGTTGTTTGTTGAGGTTGAATCAACTACCAAGAGAACTCAATTGGTAGCTAAAGCTTAAAATCCAACGTGGACCTCCAGCTTGCTAGTAAACAACCATTGTCATTATTTTTTTAGACCAACTACCAATCCGAGAACCGATCCGAACCAACCCAACCTTTGTACCGGTTGGACTTTACCCCCCAAAACCATATTGGTTACCAACCTTTTACCTGAGGTGGGGTCAGGTCTGGATGGAACATTGAGTTCAAATAGGGCTGGCAATTTCGGCCCGACACGACCCGACACGAAGTTAGCGGGTCTGGATCAGGGCTAAACGGGTTCGGGTCGTAAACGGGTCGGCACGATAGACCCGTTTAATAAACGGGTCGGGTCCGGGTTTAGGGTCTGGACACGGTAGACCCGGGAAGACCTGTTTAGTATTCAACGGGTCGTGTCGGGTCGGGTCTACCCACAATTTGATACTATAATATATAATACCAGCAAGTCTTTCGGGTCAGGTCGGGTCGAGTCGTATTGGGTCGGATCGGGTCAACTGAATAGACCTGGGTGGTAAACGGGTCTTATCGGGTCTACCCATTTATTAGCGGGTCGGGTACGGGTTTAGAATTTAGACACGATTTGTTAAACGGGTTTGGTCCGGATCTAGTGGTTTTGGACACGACACGACACCAGACACGACACGAATCCGACACGACACGACCCATTGCCACCCCTAGGCCCTAAGTGTTCAGACCTTCCTTCCTCCAGTCCGTTGGGAAAATTTTAGGTTATTTTGACTTTGCCCCCCAAATTGCCTTGAATTAGGCTTTACTCCCCATTTTTCATTAATTAGACTTTACCCCCAAAACTAATTGTTCCGTCAGCTCACCCCCAAAACTTTATTTCTTTTCCGTCAGCTCACCCTTTCTCTTAGATGGTAAGCTGAGGGAACAGTTAGTTTTGGGGGGTAAAGTCTAATTCAAGGCAAATTTGAGGGGCAAAGTCAAAATAATCCAAAATTTTACAATACAACCGTGGGGCCATTGCGGTTCAAGAGGTGTTCGGATCTCCTTCAGTCGGTTCAAGTGAATCATACTTCAGCTGACTGCATGCATGCGGCTGTGATGCATGCCGAGCCCACCGACTGGAGAAGATCCGAACCCGGAACCCGTTCAAGAGACATGGGGGGTAGCGAGGTCAGATCTCCTCTGGTCGGTCGGAAAAATTTTCATCACAGCCTAGGACCTAGGTACCATGAACCCGGTTGGGCCCACTGCTTAAAGAGCCATAGGGTTAGCGGCTCTAGCAAATACTGTTAATGGCCCCCAGCACTCAGAGCATGCTGATAGGCTCAGGGCAGTGGCCCATGCGGTTATATGATTTGCAGGATGTGCTGAATTTTCCTCAGTCAATCGGCCTCGATCGGTGGGTCTGACATGCATCACAGCCGCACAATGACTGACACGCAAAAATAGGTGTAGGGGCAGTGGGTCCCACGGTTGTATGGTATATGAAATTTTTTTCGATCGATCGGTGGGTCTGGCGATTCACAATATACAATCGGCTGGAGTAGGATTCACTTTTAGGTCGCTTGCCATCTTGCGATTGTGATGTATGCCGGGCCCACGACCACTCGGAGGAGGTCTGTGTGGGGCCTGGTGTGCTGCAATTGTCAGATATCTAGTCCCGCTAGCGAGTATATTTTCCTGCCGACTCTGTTTGCTGTGTTTGCTTCCGACCCAATCGTAATGTGCCATGTTGCTAATTTAGAGATAACTTTGAATTGACGACGTGGCATATTACGATTGGGCCGAAAGCAAACGCTGCAAACTGAGCATGCAGCAAAAATTCACTCCTCGCTAGCTGGAAGGGTTCTAAGTCTTTTGACGCAGCCGATAATCTTGACAATATTAACGTTGCAAGAGACACCGGGGAATCGAACCCAAAAAGAGACACCATCAAATGGTTCTATCTCATCCGTCCAAACTCGGAATGGGAGTCCCACCGTTTTAGCTCACATTCTCGTACTAGGGCTGTGCAAAAACCGACCCGAATCACCTAACCGAATCGAAACCGACCAAAATTTAACCGAAATAACCGAACCGAACATCAAACCGAACCGAAAATAAACCGAACCGACAAAACCGATTAAATCGGTTTCGGTTTCGGTTCCCGGGTATAGAACACCGAACCGAAACCGAAAAAACCGACCCGACTTCTTAAATCATAAACCCAACGACCATAATACTTTTGTTTCTAGTAAGTGCAAGTATGAAGTAATTATGTTACATCTACAATGCTTCAAAAGAGTGAACATCGGTTGATTTTGCTTTGAACTTTTATTTTGGCACTATGTATGGACACAATATCCACTTATTTGTGACGAACTTTCGATCAAGATTCAAAAACCAAGGGCTCTAACATACCTCATATCAACCGAAACCGAACCGAAAACCGATCACACCGAACCGACAAAAACCGACAATTTCGGTTTCGGTTTCGGTTTTGATTTTTCGAAAACCGAAAAAAAATAAAACCGACACCGAAACCGACCGACAAAACCGACGCTCACCCCTATCTCGTACCGACCTCTAACGAGGTAGATGCGCACGGATTCTTCTAAATACTTTTCAAAATAAATATCAAAACAATAAATAATTCTCACAAAAACACTCATTAGAAACTTATTCCTTATATAGTCAATTTTTCAGTCCTTGTCACATGAGTAGACTCCCACTCGGCTTAGCGGACATAGACAAATCTACTATGATGCGATCTTAAATACCCTCACATTTCTAAACCCGGGTTGTAAGAAGAGGTCTACAGAGGATATTTGAAGACAACACTGCCTAGCTTGCTAGTCGTTGTGGGACTAAACTACAACAAAGATTTTGAAGAAAATCGCTATCCATGACAATTGTTTAACCTTTTACAAAAAATCTCATAGAAAACAGTCTTAAGGAGCAACAATTTTTTTTCAAAGGACATTGATTGATAGTTTTTTAAACAAATCGTATTTAATGATAAGAACATATAAAGAGATGCTTTAGCATTAGGTTTTGTCATTTGAAAAAAATCTATTTTACGCCTACATGCGACTGTGCAGAAAAATCACATGAAGAGTAACAATTTGATAGTAAATAGTAACATTTCTTTAAAATTATATTTCACTGTAGCTGCTACAGTGATTTCACTATGACCTCTACAACGATATCAATGTAGACTGCTATAGTGATTTCACTGTAGCAAAGAGTAACAATCTGGTATAATACTTTCAGTAGGGATGGCAGTGGGTCCAAATTCGGACCTCAATTATACTACGTGGGGTCAAGCTCTCGGGTCGGGCCAATTCAAAAATGTGTATTTGCTCAGTCCAAGCCCGGCCCATTGCCAACCCTAACTTTGAGATTGTTACTCTTTATTACAGTTCTTTGTATATTGTTACTCTTTCCTACAATGAAATCATTGTAGCAGTCATTACATATGCTATAGTGAAATCACTGTAGCAATGAGTAACAATCTACAAAGTACTGTAGCTAAACAGTAACAATTGCATATTGTTACTCTTTGCTACAGTGAAGAGTAATATTTGTGATTTTAGGATTAGGAACAAATTTTTTATTTACATGGAAGAAAAAGTCGACGAACAGCCTTAATGTAAATGCATCTTTTCGGGAGGAAAACTATCACTTTGTCTAACCTTTTCACCATACTAATATGTTGTTAGGAACCTAACACTAATTCCCTCTAAAAACTCTCAAAAAAACCGCTCCATTAAACTGGGTTCTGAATAAAACCGTTATTTGTACTAGGTTCTGAATAAAACCTCCATATGGAATAAGGTTTTTATTCAAAACCCTTCATCCTTGGCTTTCAGTACGGAGAAGTAGGCTACTTTGGAAATTAGGTTCAATAAATATTTATTCAAAAAATTTATTTTTAATTTATGGTCATTTTTTTAATTTTTTTCTTCAGCAATCCCCGTGAATTAGGGTTTGACTCCTCTCCATTGATGATCGTCTCTCCTATCGATTGCTGACGATTTGGGGAGCCACAAGTGGCGATCCGAAAATCAATAACCACAATCTATGGCCATGGGATGAACCCAAGGGGGATGCCACCACCCTAGGCTGATGTCCACCACCTGCCACCACCGCTGTCGGCGACCACCCCTGCCAACCATTGGTTGTCCGCCACCGTCCCCCCCGATGGCAGACGGTGGCGTGTGGTGGTCGACGGGGCAGCTACAGGTGAGCGATCGGTGGTCAGTGGGGGTGGTGGCCAGTGGGGTGGGAGCGGGGGCGGGTAGGAGGTGATAGATGGTGGGTGGCAGCTGGGGGTGGTGACATTGATCCCCCCTTGGGTTCATCCCATGGCCATAGATCGTGGCCGTTGATTTTTGGATCACCACTTGTCGCTCTCTATATTGTCAGCGATCGATAGGGGAGACTATCATCTATGGAGAGGGAAAAAAATTTTTGCTGTGTGGGGATTTTGTAGCAGATGTTGAGTGAGACATCATGACCGATGATAGAAGAATAGAGGGCCGTTTGATTATACTTGACACATAGCCACCAACCCGTGCATCAGACATGGTGGGTTTTTTCTTCTAATTTATCTTGGTTAGAACATAATCATGAAAGATTTGATAGATTCAGTCTCCTAAATGGCGCATGCATTAATCTTGAACCTGACTCTCACATACTAAACCAATATAAATTAGTAATCATAGTAGCCTTTGGAATGCTGATTTGTACATAAAGTATGGGAAAAGGTTCCATATAGTGCAATTCTTGAACTGGTCTTTAACCAATAGCTCAGTTGGTAAGAAATATGCAGCCCGTGGCCTTGGTCAAGGGTTTGAAACTTTGAATAAGTGCTACTGAGCTTTGAATACTTCAATGGTTTTGATCATTTCTCAACGGTTGCTGTAATCGTCATTACTCGAGAAGATACAACAGGAGAATGATATGCATTTGTGGGCGTCATGATCCGCATGCTCATCAACGATTAATCATAATCAAGTGAGTTGAATGATTCAGAATTACTTATTTACCATTCATTGGGGCTCGATCAACAGTCGAAGCCTATCAATTATTGTTTTTGATGAATTTAGGTTGACGCAATAATCTATAGGAACACTGCAAAAAAAAACAATAAGTACTATTAGGAATGTTTGATCTAAAACACATGCAAATGATGTATATGACGAGCATATTTGATACTTAGTGTGCACGGGGCAACCCACTATCTACAACCTAACGTGGCACCCCCGCTAATGAGAAAATTCCATCTCTCTCGTCCCTCTATATATGCCACATGACAACTTCAAAAGAAGGGAACTCTCGGCCCTCTCTTAATTTATGGAATCTCTCTCTCTCTCTCTCTCTCTCTCTCTCTCTCTCTCTCTCTCTCTCTCTCTCTCTATCTCTCTCTCTCTCTCTCTCTGTTGTTGCTGTTTTTTTTTGTGTGTGTGTGTGTGTTGGAGGGGGGGGGGGGGTGTATAAATTCCGTTTTAAAGCATACAATGTGGTTATTTGATTTCAGGTTGAAGTTCTGCTTCTGCTTCAATAAGACCACGATTGCTTTCAGAACTTGCTTCTATAAACAAAATAAAGTTGGCTAAGAACCAAAAAGGATAAAAACTGCATAGTACGTTGAAGGAATTACTAATGTGCTATAGAATGCCACCAAATCCACATATTAGAGCCATCTAAGAGATTCTCCAATGACCGCCTTTGCTAAAAGCGAAATGTAGTGAGCCATTTTTGTCACATCAGCGTATATGGTGAGTGGGTGCTCGTACTCCAATGGCCTCCCTGCCCACTCCCTACCAAATAAAATTTGGTGATCCCTAAGCGAGCCAACAAATGGGGCAAGCCAACTCCTAGCATTTTAAATGTGGCAATCTGTAAGGGAGTCTGTTGGAAAGTTTCGACCACTAATTGTCGTGAATTTCGCTGGGTCCCGTTGGAGATGCTCTAATAGCCAGATCATCGTTAGAACGGTTTAGTTTGGAAGGGTATTGGAAAAAAAATTAAAATATGTCTGTGCATGTGGTTGGAGGATGTAGATGTGTTGAGGTTGCTGGATGTACACATGGGATGGATGTCGTGCGACATAAGAAGAGCTGGTGTTAGTTGGCCTTGGCAGATGGTGGCTTTATGTTAAAATGATTAGACTGGACCCATCTAATCTAATAGTATCCCTCTCTCCCGTGTTATCACACGTGGATGTTTTTTGAAGAACCAAAATCCTTGTCTCAGGTGTGAATGCGTTTCTCTCATAAATCCTATTAAAACGTACTATAATGATGATAATACCCATTCAATGGCAGTTAATGGTCATTTCATGTCAATTAAGAAAATTGTTAGTACACACACACTCTCTCTCTCTCTCAAACAAGTGAATGACCTCCTGATGAGTGAATCACGCTTACTCTACATTGCACACATTTTTTGACCGCTGTGATGTCGTTAGTGCCAATCGGCGTGTACCAAGTTCATTCGAGCATTGTCCAGGTTTCTTAGTAGTATGTTATAAGATCATACCCAACTTATGCGACAGACGTATGCATTTATTATTATTATTTTTGGGTTATTAACGTTAGCTCCTAAAAAATCTTTTCATTTAACGTTGAGAGTTTGCAAAGTTTGAACTTAACGTTAAGCCCATGTGGTTGGACTTTGGCTAACATGAACTTCTTCTGCCACGCATATATAATAACAAAAAAATTTAAATGACAATTTTACTCCTACAGATAAAGTGTGACAATCGTAGCAAAAGAGTAATAATTGGTAAAGAGTAACAATCTGTTAGTTTTGGCTGACACGAGCTCCTTCTACCACGCACATGTAATAACGAAATTTTTTAAACTACAATTTTACCCCTACATATAAAGTGTAACAATCATAGCAAAAGAGTAATAATTGGTAAAGAGTAACGATCCATTAGCAAAGAGTAACAATTTAATGGTAAAATATCTTAATTATTGATTGATTGTAGCAGTATTTTTGCTCACCTGGTCACAATATGATTTTTTTTGTAACAAAAAACGTATTTAACTATGTGAAACCAAGCTTATTTTATCTCACACACAAAGAGTAACAATTTGGTTTAAAAGTGTACTTAGTTGGTCGGTTGATAGAATATTTTTTTTTATAAAAATACACATAATTTTTTTAATTGCTTTGTGGTTTTAAATCAATGATCTGGAGTGATTTCAATTGTTTTTTGTGCAGAAATCATTCGTGTTCAATTGATGGCAGAAAATATAAATTTAATGAACTTCGGTTGAGCATTATTATCCTTTTTTTATAATTGGTTCAGTGGGGTTTCGGAGGGGAGCTATTGCAATAAGTCAATTTCCTTGTCAGGGAGTTATTACTAAGTCCTTTTTTTTCCCTAATTTTTCATATCTGGGCTTGGGCATTAAATCAAGGTTTTCCAACGCATCATCGCATTTGACAATCGGGCTTTTTTTTTTACGCCATCCCCCTTAATCTCTTAACCCTATCATGTCACGACCCAGAAATCCGGAACCGACTCCTGGGGTGTGAAATAAGGAAAACCAAGGGATTTAGGGTTTAGTCGACTAACTACACCAATTAGGGTTTCTCACTAGGCTGTGACTCTCTCAAAATTTAAGAAGAAGAAGGGAGAAACAAGGAATATTTTAAAACTTAATTTTTTTATAAAAATATTTTTATTTTAAAAGAAAGCTGAGAGATAAATTTTTTTCGACAGAGAGATGATCAGCTCGACCTTCAACCGGGTTATCCTCTCAGCATGTGTGGCATGTCGGCGCCATCACATACTGACAGGAATCCCTCTAAGGGAGCACGAGGCTCAAGCCTCCAACGACGAGCTAGGAATCTCACCCTCTTCCTGATACTCAACACACTGGTCTAGGGGTCCTATCTATAGGGCTAGTCAATTAGGCCATTTAGATGTTTATATTTTCATGGTGAGCTATCCTAGGCTTGTGGCCTTGAGGAGAGGCATACCCAAAAGAATCCAGCTGTATCATTGCTACTAACAATTAACAAAAACACTAAACTTAACCCAAATAATTCTTATACAAAATCCACCAATTACATTGCCACGAAACCACATACCAAAATAAAATACTACTGAAACCCTAAAACTGCCTCCGGCCTCCCACTGCTACTCCCGAACCTTTGGACCTGCAGGAGAGTCTACTCGTGGGAAAGAGTAGCCCCCAATGGGAATTGGGAGATTAACCAAATTAATGGCTAGTGACATCCTATAGTCTTTAATAATATGAGACGACATATTTAATTGAATTAAATTACAGAAGCAGTCCAAAGTTTACAGAAGGTTAACCTAAGCCTATCAATAATCTATGTTCACATGCAATTCCTACTGTCACTAGGTTATCTACCATACAGTCCGTTAAATATACTACATGCAGTGCTTAATTATGAATTCCAATATAAATCATATCTCCTAAAGTGAGCACCGGATAATTTGTTCATCCTGTCCTCGGTCGGGCATTACCATCGGGCCTTCTATATCGATGTAGAGGGTCAATTCTCCCGCCGTGCATCCACCATGCACAAATCATCCAGATAATTATAAGATATTGTCCATCTTTCACGGTGGAGCTCTACCGCCCCACTTGCGTTACTTTGGGGGCTTCAACCATCCCGGGACAGAGTTGCTAGGCCAATCCCTACTAAAGGGTTACTCCTATTGGCTTTACCACAACCCTTGCCCGTGACCCCCTAGCCTACTGGTCTTCGGCTGTGCGTGCAGGGTGGTTCACGTCCCTTGCACGCACGAGGTCCAATCTTTCCACATGACAGATTATTATAATAATAAAATAGCTTTGACGTTTTACCCCGGGATTCGTACCGCACTCACAACCCATGCATCACAGTTACTCTCGCCCGTATTCCCGTGTGCCCGGGTCTCCACACTCACCTCAGGAGGGTGGGACCCGATAATTATTATTTAATTATTAATTTCCAAATCTTAAGGGAATTCCTACTTACGGTGTCCAAGCAATCAGCAGAAAGATTATCATTTAATTATTAATATTTTTAAGCATGCGTCGCCGGATTCGCGACTCCGCATGCAAGGCGGGGTCCACTGGACCACATGCGGCGATGTCCGGCGGGACCCGCATGCAGCGTTATGGATACCTACCTTTAGTCATTCTCATTTCCCACTATTAAAGACCATGCAAAGAAAGTAGATGTCACCTGGTTGTCGATCACGCACAAACTCCTATCGACTGCCTTCCGCTCCGCCTGCGGCTGGATCGTCCCGGTCACGAACTGATAATTTGCATACATTCACATGTTACTAAAAAGACTATAACAAGGTGTTTAACGTACTAAATAAAGCGGGGTTAGGCCTGAGTTGGCCGAGTCGAGAATCTACGCGTCATTGGACATCGGTCTACTGGCACGCAAAACGATGCCCCCAATGGGACAGTCTCGATTAGTCAGTATTTTCCAATGCTAAGAGTCGTACTACGGTTCAATTATACTAATCTGACTAGATAGTCCCATCCGCGTCGGCGCTGCTACTACTATGCCTTGTGCTTCGAGAAGCCCTCAACATTACTACTAAGGCGGGGTTTTCGGACAAGGTTAAGGTTTGATTCGCCATCTGCCCAAATCCGGGGACGCCAGGATAAACACGAGGTTTGCTCAGGTGTGATCGGGACTGATTTTACTCAATTAGTAATTATGACCATAATATATCAAAACTTAATAATTTAATTCCATTACCATCCTTTTAAAAAAAACGGAGGACAACAAGGAGGAAATGATGTCCATCATCAGCCTATATCCGCATTAGGCATTACATGTCGTTCCCATGCGCTCTTGTAGGGCTGTTTCGGTCAAGAGCTTAGTAAGGGTCAATGATTAGGTTGCAACCTTGCGAATCAGTCGTCGGGCCTGCTACCAACAACACAATAAAGACGAGAGATATAGTGGTCCCAACCGAGGTTTCCGCTTCGGGTGCTCGACCGTGACTGGCGAGGTGTGATGCTAAACCGAGGATCGACTAGACTTGCTCGGCCACCGGGCGCAAGGCACGATAGCCGCAATGAGGGGAGGGACAGGTTCGGCCAGCACCACACAGTGTGCTATGTGATGGTGGTCGGTCATAGTGGTCAGGTGACATTTGCTGCCTGGCCACCGGTAGCTGTCGTAGCAAGAGCCACAATGGGTAGGGTCGGCCTAACAACAACAAGGAACACAAGAGAGAGAGAGAGAGAGAGAGGTAGGGCTCCGGGTTGTAGCCGGACAGCCTGCCGGCGTCGACCGACAGTAACAGGGCCGGGTCGGGTTGATCGGACGACCGAGTACAGGGGTCCGGGTCGATGGGTCGTCGGTGATGGTGTTAGGACCGTGTGACCGGCGATCGTAGCCGATCAGTGTCGAGGCGAGGTGGCGGGTCGAGGTGGAGGAGTGATGGGGCACCATTGATGGGGTAACGACCATCGACTAAGTTGCTCATGGGGAGGGTTGGGCTCTGTTGACTGCACCGTTGCCGACCACGTAGTCGGCGATCGTGGCCATGGCAAAAAGAAAAGAGCAAAACGGGGGTCGGCCAAACTAAGAACCAAGCGGAGAGGGGGATGCTGACCTAACCGGGGAGGGGTCGTCGGCTTCGGTTGCGGCTCCTTCTCCGGCCGGCTGCCTCCACTCCGGCCACCACTGCACGCAGCCACCGAGAGGGAGGAGAGAGAGGAAATCAGGGAGAGAGAGAGAAAGAGAGAGACTGGAGAGAAGAGAGGAAGAGATCGGAGGGGAGAAGGGGGGTCGGGTCCGGGTTTTAAATAGAGGGAAGGGGATGGCCGGTAGGGTAGGGGGGCAGCGCCGGCGAAAATCGGGGCGGGATCCGGGGCGACGACAACGGCGGGATCCGGGGCGCGATTCGGGGCGGGGGCATCGGCGAGATCCGGGGCGGGAGCGGCGGCGGCGGCGGCGTCGGGTTGGGGAGGGGAGAGATCGGGGGGGGATGGGGCCCAGGTCGGGTCGGGTCGGGTTCTTGAGAGAGAGGGGGTCGGGTGAGAGTGGGGATCCGAGTGAGAGAGAGAAAAGAGAGAAAGAGAGAGAGAGAGAGAGAGAGAGAGAGAGAGAGAGAAACCTGAGAGAAGAGAGTGAGAGAGAAGAGAGAGAGAAGAGAGAAAGAGAGAGAAGAGAGTGAGTGGTTGGGGTCACGGGTTGGGCTGGGTAGCGGGTAGGTCGGGTATGGGTGGAGGGTAGTGGGTTTTGGGTTTTGGGTTTTAATCCCTCTTCTTTTTTTTTTTGTTCAGTTTTTTTTATCTTAATTTTTTTTTTCCTCTGGTCATTACATCCTACCCACCTTAATAGAATTTTCGGCCCGAAAATTTAATTACTAAACTGAGGGTACAATTCTACTAATCCTACCACCAAAGTAATGAAAGCCCATCCACATCTGGTACCATATTCTTTCTAATACTGCCCTCGAGAAGGTCAATCAATACATCAATCATACCAAAAAGAAAAAGACTCCGTCACTAGCTAGACTACTACTCGAACTTATACAATTGAGTCACATAATTATTAGGATAGGATTAGAACATTAGGCGCTCGTGGAGCTCTCACAAGGCATAATGTCCAATCGTGGTCCTAACAACTATAGACTAATAAAAATTTCGTGACTTTGGATTATCTTCCTTCCTTGAATAAGGAGCGTCCCCCTTATTCAAAAGTGAGGTAGCAATCCGATTCACGAAACAGAATCACGAGACATTCTCCACTAACAATACTAACGAGGTAACATATAAACCTATGCTCATACATCTATAGAACCGAATTGAAGACAACTAGATAACTCGAACTAGTACGCCTAGACTTAAGTCCTATGAGACTTCTCTCCGGAGCAAATGCGTCTATTACCTACACAACCACTACTACCTTATTAACCTACAAGAAAAACACCACTAAGATATGAATTAGATATACCAACATACACACTAACTAACCTAGAAAATGTTGAATCCCAGATAACACACTAAACCACAAACGAACTAGAATCGAAAGAGAACAATGATGAATAAAAATAAAAACGCTGACGCTCAATGAAAGACCTAAAACTAACACTTGCAATTATTATCGCAAGACTTAGAAACTATGATGCACAATTCAGATATACGAGGAAACTTACTACTCGCGTAGAAAATACTGAACTACGATAACAACTATCCTACTGACCAAATGGAGCCGAAAACTATGATACTAACACGATTACACAGTATACTGACAATATCTTTCTACAAGATTGGTTAATCGGTCCTAAACCAAAACAATTAAAAACAAAGCTAAGTGAATCTCCTAAATAATGACTATTCTTAAGACTCCAACTGATAATTCATTCTCAATTTTCAAAAAAAGATAAGCTAGTCCGTTAGCATGGTTATTAACAATACTCTAGTACTCAGGTATCTCAATGTCATCTCAATGTCACTGCCGTCTAGCCAGTGCACTCTCCCCCGCGAGTCCAAATAAGAACTGAGTAACTAGCTGCCAAAGTTCCTTTTGAGAACAGTGCAAGCTCTGCCAGGTGCCAAAGTTTCCGAAGAAACAGTGCACGCTCTGCCGCAAGTTCCAACAGGAACTGCGTAACCAGCTGCCAAAGTTCCGATTGGGAACAGTGCAAGCTCTGCCAGCTGCCAAAGTTTCCGAAGAAACAGTGCACGCTCTGCCGCAAGTTCCAACAGGAACTGCGTAACCAGCTGCCAAAGTTCCGATTGGGAACAGTGCAAGCTCTGCCAGCTGCCAAAGTTTCCGAAGAAACAGTGCACGCTCTGCCGCAAGTTCCAACAGGAACTGCGTAACCAGCTGCCAAAGTTCCGCTTGGGAACAGTGCAAGCTCTGCCAGCTGCCAAAGTTTCCGAAGAAACAGTGCACGCTCTGCCGCAAGTTCCAACAGGAACTGCGTAACCAGCTGCCAAAGTTCCGCTTGGGAACAGTGCAAGCTCTGCCAGCTGCCAAAGTTTCCGAAGAAACAGTGCACGCTCTGCCGCAAGTTCCAACAGGAACTGCGTAACGAGCTGCCAAAGTTCCGATTGGGAACAGTGCAAGCTCTGCCAGCTGCCAAAGTTTCCGAAGAAACAGTGCACGCTCTGCCGCAAGTTCCAACAGGAACTGCGTAACCAGCTGCCAAAGTTCCGCTTGGGAACAGTGCAAGCTCTGCCAGCTGCCAAAGTTTCCGAAGAAACAGTGCACGCTCTGCCGCAAGTTCCAACAGGAACTGCGTAACCAGCTGCCAAAGTTCCGATTGGGAACAGTGCAAGCTCTTCCAGCTGCCAAAGTTTCCGAAGAAACAGTGCACGCTCTGCCGCAAGTTCCAACAGGAACTGCGTAACCAACCGCCAAAGCCTCCGAAGAGTCAGTGCGTATGTATCCGTCAAATCCTCCGAAGAGAAAGTGCGTAGCCTCACAATGTCCTCTACCAGACAGTCATAATCCACCGCCAAAGTTCCCGAGGAACAGTGCGTACCCTGCCGCGAGGGTCTTCATCGAGATATTCCAAAATTTAGGAACCATGTGAACTCAACTACTACCTGAGATTTCTATCTCCCGGTACACTCTTTGAAACCACTACCCCCATGGGTCATCATTACTACTCATAGGATTTATTTAAACATGACATATAAGCTCTATTATAACCGGCGATGCACCGGAGAAAACTAACAAGTGGACCAATCCAATTATTGTACTTAAAACTAAATAATGGACGATCCTAAAAATACCAACTAGGCCTCTAATACTAATAGTCGATGGAGAATCAAGGAATCCTAAGATACTGGCTAGGTCTCTAGTACTAAGGGTCAACGAAAATTAAGGAGTCCTAAAATACCAGCTAGGTTTCTAATGCTAAAGGTCAACGGAAAACAACAATAACTAACAAAAGGAGGACCTCATACCTCTGTGTGCTCTAAAATTTTACTATAATTATATGCTATATTCCATAATGATTTCAACATGAAAAGGATCAAAATACATCACACATTATTCATACATATTAAACCCTTACATCATACACGTGAATCGGGACAGTCCTTCTTCATATGACCTCCTTGTCCACTTTTGAAGCATATTTTTCCCAAAGGACAAGTGCTGCGAATGTGTCCTTCCCGCTTACAACGATAGCAAAGTCGTAGCCCTCTATTCTTCTTCCCTTGTCCATCATCTGGTGGTCCGGATGAAATCTTACACCTTTTTCTAGGGTTGTCTACATGATACTGCTCTTGGGTCTTACGAGATTCTTCCAACTCTTGTTCAATGGCCAAAGCTCGAGTAACTACCTCCTCATAGGATTGACCTAAGAAGGCTGTAACCCTACCCCTGATTTCTGACTTTAGCCCATGCTCAAAACGCTTTGCCCTCCGGGCATCAGTCACTACCTGGTGCGATGCGTATCTCGCAAGCTCTGAGAATTTGGTCTCATACTGTGCCACAGTAAGAGACCCTTGGGAAAGGGCCAAAAACTCCATTTCCATCCGGTTTTGCACAGTCACAGGGAAGAACTTCCTTTGAAAAAGTTCCTCGAACTCTGACCAGAAGATAGCTCCTCGATCAGTTGTCCTTGAACGCAAGACCGACTACCACCAAAAGTCAGCCTCTGCCTCAAATTGGTAAGATGCAAGTGCGACTCGTCGGTCTCCGACGACCTCTAAAACGTCAAGGACCTTCTTTATCTATTGAAACCATCGATCTGCCTGCAAGGGGTCAGGCTCTCCCTTGAAAGTTGGAGGTCCCATCGCCTTGAAGTCCTTCAAAAGTCTCCCTTGACGCTCGCCCTCTGCTAGCTGACGAGCCTGCGCCTGGGCAAGGGCTGTCAGAGCTAAAGCAGTCTGCTGCTGGGCCGCTGTCTGCTGCTGTTGAACCATGGTGGCTATTCCTTGGAGCATCTCCACCATCCTCGTTGTACCGTCAGGTTCAGAGGACGAACTCGCTCCGTTACCTCTTCTAACACCCGCCATCTACAATACAACTCACATTAGAAAATTATAACTCCAAGACCTAAACTTCAACTTCTATAATCCTAATCCCTAGAATCATATCCCTAAGCTCTGATACCAGCTGTCACGCCCCAGAAATCCGGAACCGACTCCTGGGGTGTGAAATAAGGAAAACCAAGGGATTTAGGGTTTAGTCGACTAACTACACCAATTAGGGTTTCTCACTAGGCTGTGACTCTCTCAAAATTTAAGAAGAAGAAGGGAGAAACAAGGAATATTTTAAAACTTAATTTTTTTATAAAAATATTTTTATTTTAAAAGAAAGTTGAGAGATAAATTTTTTTCGACAGAGAGATGATCAGCTCGACCTTCAACCGGGTTATCCTCTCAGCATGTGTGGCATGTCGGCGCCATCACATGCTGACAGGAATCCCTCTAAGGGAGCACGAGGCTCAAGCCTCCAACGACGAGCTAGGAATCTCACCCTCTTCCTGATACTCAACACACTGGTCTAGGGGTCCTATCTATAGGGCTAGTCAATTAGGCCATTTAGATGTTTATATTTTCATGGTGAGCTATCCTAGGCTTGTGGCCTTGAAGAGAGGCATACCCAAAAGAATCCAGCTGTATCATTGCTACTAACAATTAACAAAAACACTAAACTTAACCCAAATAATTCTTATACAAAATCCACCAATTACATTGCCACGAAACCACATACCAAAATAAAATACTACTGAAACCCTAAAACTGCCTCCGGCCTCCCACTGCTACTCCCGAACCTTTGGACCTGCAGGAGAGTCTACTCGTGGGAAAGAGTAGCCCCCAATGGGAATTGGGAGATTAACCAAATTAATGGCTAGTGACATCCTATAGTCTTTAATAATATGAGACGACATATTTAATTGAATTAAATTACAGAAGCAGTCCAAAGTTTACAGAAGGTTAACCTAAGCCTATCAATAATCTATGTTCACATGCAATTCCTACTGTCACTAGGTTATCTACCATACAGTCCGTTAAATATACTATATGCAGTGCTTAATTATGAATTCCAATATAAATCATATCTCCTAAAGTGAGCACCGGATAATTTGTTCATCCTGTCCTCGGTCGGGCATTACCATCGGGCCTTCTATATCGATGTAGAGGGTCAATTCTCCCGCCGTGCATCCACCATGCACAAATCATCCAGATAATTATAAGATATTGTCCATCTTTCACGGTGGAGCTCTACCGCCCCACTTGCGTTACTTTGGGGGCTTCAACCATCCCGGGACAGAGTTGCTAGGCCAATCCCTACTAAAGGGCTACTCCTATTGGCTTTACCACAACCCTTGCCCGTGACCCCCTAGCCTACTGGTCTTCGGCTGTGCGTGCAGGGTGGTTCACGTCCCTTGCACGCACGAGGTCCAATCTTTCCACATGACAGATTATTATAATAATAAAATAGCTTTGACATTTTATCCCGGGATTCGTACCGCACTCACAACCCATGCATCACAGTTACTCTCGCCCGTATTCCCGTGTGCCCGGGTCTCCACACTCACCTCAGGAGGGTGGGACCCGATAATTATTATTTAATTATTAATTTCCAAATCTTAAGGGAATTCCTACTTACGGTGTCCAAGCAATCAGCAGAAAGATTATCATTTAATTATTAATATTTTTAAGCATGCGTCGCCGGATTCGCGACTCCGCATGCAAGGCGGGGTCCACTGGACCACATGCGGCGATGTCCGGCGGGACCCGCATGCAGCGTTATGGATACCTACCTTTAGTCATTCTCATTTCCCACTATTAAAGACCATGCAAAGAAAGTAAATGTCACCTGGTTGTCGATCACGCACAAACTCCTATCGACTGCCTTCCGCTCCGCCTGCGGCTGGATCGTCCCGGTCACGAACTGATAATTTGCATACATTCACATGTTACTAAAAAGACTATAACAAGGTGTTTAACGTACTAAATAAAGCGGGGTTAGGCCTGAGTTGGCCGAGTCGAGAATCTACGCGTCATTGGACATCGGTCTACTGGCACGCAAAACGATGCCCCCAATGGGACAGTCTCGATTAGTTAGTATTTTCCAATGCTAAGAGTCGTACTACGGTTCAATTATACTAATCTGACTAGATAGTCCCATCCGCGTCGGCGCTGCTACTACTATGCCTTGTGCTTCGAGAAGCCCTCAGCATTACTACTAAGGCGGGGTTTTCGGACAAGGTTAAGGTTTGATTCGCCATCCGCCCGAATCCGGGGACGCCAGGATAAACACGAGGTTTGCTCAGGTGTGATCGGGACTGATTTTACTCAATTAGTAATTATGACCATAATATATCAAAACTTAATAATTTAATTCCATTACCATCCTTTTAAAAAAAACGGAGGACAACAAGGAGGAAATGATGTCCATCATCAGCCTATATCCGCATTAGGCATTACATGTCGTTCCCATGCGCTCTTGTAGGGCTGTTTCGGTCAAGAGCTTAGTAAGGGTCAATGATTAGGTTGCAACCTTGCGAATCAGTCGTCGGGCCTGCTACCAACAACACAATAAAGACGAGAGATATAGTGGTCCCAACCGAGGTTTCCGCTTCGGGTGCTCGACCGTGACTGGCGAGGTGTGATGCTAAACCGAGGATCGACTAGACTTGCTCGGCCACCGGGCGCAAGGCACGATAGCCGCAATGAGGGGAGGGACAGGTTCGGCCAGCACCACACAGTGTGCTATGTGATGGTGGTCAGTCATAGTGGTCAGGTGACATTTGCTGCCTGGCCACCGGTAGCTGTCGTAGCAAGAGCCACAATGGGTAGGGTCGGCCTAACAACAACAAGGAACACAAGAGAGAGAGAGAGAGAGGTAGGGCTCCGGGTTGTAGCCGGACAGCCTGCCGGCGTCGACCGACAGTAACAGGGCCGGGTCGGGTTGATCGGACGACCGAGTACAGGGGTCCGGGTCGATGGGTCGTCGGTGATGGTGTTAGGACCGTGTGACCGGCGATCGTAGCCGATCAGTGTCGAGGCGAGGTGGCGGGTCGAGGTGGAGGAGTGATGGGGCACCATTGATGGGGTAACGGCCATCGACTAAGTTGCTCATGGGGAGGGTTGGGCTCTGTTGACTGCACCGTTGCCGACCACGTAGTCGGCGATCGTGGCCATGGCAAAAAGAAAAGAGCAAAACGGGGGTCGGCCAAACTAAGAACCAAGCGGAGAGGGGGATGCTGACCTAACCGGGGAGGGGTCGTCGGCTTCGGTTGCGGCTCCTTCTCCGGCCGGCTGCCTCCACTCCGGCCACCACTGCACGCAGCCACCGAGAGGGAGGAGAGAGAGGAAATCAGGGAGAGAGAGAGAAAGAGAGAGACTGGAGAGAAGAGAGGAAGAGATCGGAGGGGAGAAGGGGGGTCGGGTCCGGGTTTTAAATAGAGGGAAGGGGATGGCCGGTAGGGTAGGGGGGCAGCGCCGGCGAAAATCGGGGCGGGATCCGGGGCGACGACAACGGCGGGATCCGGGGCGCGATTCGGGGCGAGGGCATCGGCGAGATCCGGGGCGGGAGCGGCGGCGGCGGCGGCGGCGTCGGGTTGGGGAGGGGAGAGATCGGGGGGGGATGGGGCCCAGGTCGGGTCGGGTCGGGTTCTTGAGAGAGAGGGGGTCGGGTGAGAGTGGGGATCCGAGTGAGAGAGAGAAAAGAGAGAAAGAGAGAGAGAGAGAGAGAGAGAGAGAGAGAGAGAGAGAGAGAGAGAGAGAGAGAGAAACCTGAGAGAAGAGAGTGAGAGAGAAGAGAGAGAGAAGAGAGAAAGAGAGAGAAGAGAGTGAGTGGTTGGGGTCACGGGTTGGGCTGGGTAGCGGGTAGGTCGGGTATGGGTGGAGGGTAGTGGGTTTTGGGTTTTGGGTTTTAATCCCTCTTCTTTTTTTTTTTGTTCAGTTTTTTTTATCTTAATTTTTTTTTTCCTCTGGTCATTACATATCAAGAACACCCTTCATACTTTTCGATATCTCTATATAAATGAAGAGGATGCTGAGGGATTGTAATGAGCGATCGAAAATAATCGTCGCGGACGAATGTGGCCGCTTGGCAATGGGTTGTGTCAGGTCGGGTTCGTGTCTAGTTTCGGGTCGTGTCCAAAACCCCTAGACCCAAACCCGACCCGTTTAACTAATCGTGTCTAGATCCTAAACCCGTACCCGACCCGTTTATAAACAGGTAGACCCGATAAGACCCGTTACCACAAGGGTTTATTCAGTTGACCCGATCCGACCCAATCCGACTCGACTCGATCTAACCCGATAGACCCGCTGATACTATATATTACAGGATCGGATTGTGGGTAGACTTGACCCGACCCGACCCGTTGAATTTTAAACGGATCTTCTCAGGTCTACTGTGTCCAGACCCTAAGCCCGGACCCGACCCGTTTAGTAAACGGGTCTATCGTGTCGACCCGTTTACGACCCGAATCCGTTTAGCCCTGACCCAGACCCGCTAACTTCCTGTCGGGTCTGCCATGTCGGGTCCGAAATTGCCAGCCCTACCGCTTCCGAATGTAGACACCAACAGGTCAAATGTGGGTGTGCTGACTAATCATTTTACTCCTCCTAATATACTTTGTTGCTAAAGACGGCCACTGCAGTGCAGACATTAGCGAAGGTTCACCCAATTTGTCTCCGATGGCCTTGTCATTATACCTTGCAAGTAAGCAGCAGTGATAAATACACCCCAGCTGTAACGGTTAAAGTGCACCACCCGCTGCTCCTCCCCGAGTTCGTTCCCTCCCTCCCTCCCTCCAGATCTGAGGCTTTCTTATCCATTTATATTCTCTCTCTCTCTCTCTCTCTCTCTCTCTCTTCGCGCTCATTGCGTTGCTTCAACCACCGATCTCTCAGATCCGGGATGAAGCAAGGGAGAGATCGAGAGATCGCTCGGCCCCGAGCTCCCTTGGATCGGATCCGTGCTGGTGTCGAAGAAGAGGCTTCAATGTCGGTGTCGGTGCCGGTGCGGGAGGGATGAACAGGATCTCAATGCACTCCATCTCCGGCGGGAGGAGCACTCCGACGGAACCGGAGCAGCACCGGAGGGGGAGGGGCCTCGCTGGACCAGGAGGACGAGGGGCTTCCAGGGAGGGCGAGGAGAGCTTGGATCTCTTCTCCAGGAGCCGCAGCGACCTTTTGATCACCTCTGCTGCCGACTCCGGCGACCAAAACGGTGCGGATCGGTTAGATTTTTTTTTTTTTTTTTGTGTGTGTGTTAGGGATTCGAACAACAATTCCATAACCCTACCATTTTAACAATTTCTGTATCAATCCTTGCAGAGCCCATTAAATTGGAGAGGATAAGAGTCGGATCGGCGAAGACAGGCAGGAGTGTGATGGAAGATCTCCTGGATGCAGACATCGGAAAGCACGACTATGATTGGTATGACCTCAATCTGATTCCATTAAAGATCATACGGAAAAACCGAGATCTACCATGATCCTCAAGCCCCTACCGGGCATGATCCGGAAATCTGTATCTGTCCTGAATTAGATCTGGGCGATGGAAACCGGCAATCTGGACAGATACAGCTTACTAGTCGTTGCTTGAAATATCCCAAATTTAGTCAATTGAATTGTTTTTGACCTTGACAAAGTATGAAACAAGACAATCTACATACAATTTCGTGATTTCAGTATCTTTTTTTTTCTATGGTAATGCTGGATCTGATCCTATGATGCCAAAGTTGATCTTTGAAGAATTTTGAATGGCGATGAAAACTTGTTCCAACAATTTTTGCTTCTTTAAGATCTCATCTCAATCAACTTGAGTTGATTGAACAATTTCCATTAGAAGTGTGGTTGGGCTTTTATTAGAGTATCTCCAGCACCTACTCAAACTCATACTCAGATTTAAATCTGATTCAAAATGCCCAAAAACCAGCTACCCACAAACTCATACCAGGGAGTTTTACTCAGATTTTTCACCAAATCGATTGAACTGAAATCTCATACCAAATTCCCAATGGTCATCTCTGAGGCAGTGAGGCCTTCACTATTTACATGGCCATCCAATGGTTGAGTTTTTACTCAAATCTGAGTAGAAGCTCCAAAATCAGCTCCACCCCCTTACTCAAACTCATACCAAATTGAGTTTTTACTCAATTTGAGTAAAGGAATGGAGTGCTCTGTATCAGATTGAGTTTGAGTAAAGGTTGGAGATGCTCTTAAATGATTTTATGAAACTAGGGAGTAATTTAAATCAGAACAGATGAACTCCCTGGCTGAACTGATGATTGTGAATGTATGGTTCTGAAGTATAATCCTTGATGATAAGGACTATGCTATTGTATTTTCTTGTTGACTAGCTTATCCCATATTTCTAGTTGAGTCGGCGTAAGATGAAAAAAATCTCATAACATGTTTACAGGTAGAACTCCACTGATTCAACATAGTGAGGATCCTAAACTGTAGAATTTCTAACTACATTGAGCTTGTTATATACTCAAACTATTCCTTCTACCTTTGCATAGCCATGTTGACAAGTATGATATGATTTACTTAGGTTTTTTCCGCTCATCCCTTTTTTGAGCAAATTACTATCCATCGGACGTGGAGTCAGGCAAACCCCAATCTGTGTTTTATTGAGGGTAGGATCAAAAGCCCTACCCGGTTTGTAGGCTCGACTAGTAATTGAGTGTAGCGATTAGGATTGAACAGAAGCTCCCCCAATACAAAGTAGTCATTATTTAAGGGCATCTAAATCAAATAAAAAAATCATTCAAGTCACAACCAGAGTAGCAGGCGAGATCTAAAATGGCACTAGTACCCATTTTTTACCCCTTGTGCTTGCAAAGGCTTTGGGAGCTAATTACATACTGATTTCCCCATGTCATTATTTTCTTAATTATTCAAGCGCAACTTGAATTCCTCGGATGCATTATTAACTACGTGTTGGTTTGAATACTGCGTGGATAGGCTTCTGACGCCCCCCGGAACTCCTCTCTTCCCATCCTCAGATGCCATCGAGAAAATATCCTCTCCAGCTCCACGGAACAGTTCCACTGTTAGATCAGTCTCGACAACAAGACCTTCAAGGGTATGTGTCATCACCACTACAGATTTATTTTGTGTCATTGTGACCTATAGTTCGATAAATATCGGTTACTGATTTGGTTTTCAAGGTGAAATCTCTTGCTGCTTCATCGTAGATGGTGTGTTTGTTCATTTATTTAAATTGCACTCTCGCAGGCGAGGATCATTATAGAAAACATTGACGAATATCAATTTCAAAGAAAAATCTCAGTATATACTCTGCCTTGCAGCTTTCTACTCCTCAATCAGAGAATGGGCACTCCACAAGACCAGTCAGAAGTAGTTCAGTGAGCCGCCCGTCGATCTCAAGCAATTACTCCTCGAGCTATATATCTAATAGTAACAGAACATCAGTCCTCAACACCAGCTCGGCCTCGGTCACCTCACGACCATCAACCCCTGGAAATCGCTCAACATCCCAATCTACTGTGAGGGCATCTCCGGCCTCCGGTCCAGTGCGATCACGCCCATCCACTCCATCCAGAACTCGGCCACCTCCCAACTCTACTGGGGATAAAGTCCGACCTCTGAACAATTCCAGGCCCTCGACTCCAACTGCTCGGCCCAGAACTCCCACCAATTCCAACTCTACTTTTAATTCTTCAGTTGCCCGTTCGACTTCACGACCATCAACCCCTACTCGCCGCAGCCCTCAAGCGGCACCAACGCCAATCCCAGGGCGATCCCCATCAGTTGGGCGCATTCCGTCAGCGAATGGACGAAGTCCTGCACCTGTATCACGCCCCGGATCCCCAGGCCCACGGGCACGACCTCCGGTCCGTCCTCTTGATCTTCCAGATTTTCCGCTCGATGTTCCGCCAAACCTGAAGACGAAGCTGCCCGAACGGCCACTTTCTACTGGCAGAACACGCCCGGGAACAGCACTGACAGTGCGGGCGAATTCGAATTCCGAGACACCAATTCCCGCCAGTTCACACCGGAGGCTGTCATTGCCCATTGTCTCTCGGGGCAAGTTCCCGGAGAATCCACCAAAGGCTCGGCCGCTTAGCAACGGCCAGGATGCCACCTCACCCGAAATCCAAAAGCCTGCGGCATCAGAGGCTAATGGAGTCCGCAGGCCTTCGAAGCCAGCTACCGCGACAGAGAGCACCGGATTCGGGAGGACGATCTCGAAGAAGTCGCTCGACATGGCTCTTAGGCACATGGTATGTTAGTACTTGTACATCTGATGACACCATCATTCTACTTTCAGATTCATAAAATTATCCCACATTTATTACTTGCTGAAGCCCTGCTGTTTCATGTGGTAGGACATTCGGCAAAGCATGGGGGGTGTTCGAGGTGCATCCCTCTTCCCCCAGAGCATTCGCGCCGCTTCTTCCAAAGGCCGGCGGGCTAGCATGTCAGGCCCGATAGTCCCTTTGATGAACGACGAGGCCGATGCAGAGAATGGTAATTGTGATGGAACAATCTCAATCTTGACTGGCTGCAACGGGGCTGTCTCGAGTGACAGAGAAGTCATTGCAGCTAGGTCTCCAGAGAGCGAGTATGGGGTGACGATGGCGGGGGAGCTCGATCTCTACGGGAGCACCCGGTATGAGGTGATGCTTCTGAAAGAGGACTCGAGGAACATGAACTGGCTGCACAGCGTGGAGGACAAGTCCGACCAGAGCCCCGTGTTCGATCACCGATTCGAGCCGCTGCCGGAACCTTTCGGCCTCCTGTGACTTCACATTCTGTTGCTTCTCCCTGTGATTGTGTAGTAGTTGATTCTTTCCTACTTTTGAGTTGCTTGTTCAGTAATTCATGAGTCTTGGAGTTCTTCTCTCTGGATTCTGAGTTTTTATTTTTCTCTCACTGTGGCAACTGAGGAATACTTGACTTTGGGAATGTTGATTCTCTTTTCTTATAGTTTATGCTGCATAAATGACTAATTTTTATGATGGAGATTTTTGCTAAATTTTACTAAATTTTGATCTAAGCTAAATTTAGTAGATCAATTATATAACAGTCCAAGTTCCGTTTAAGGTTAAGGACGGCTAATGTTTGATGTTAGCGTTAAGTCCCTCTGGACTGTTCTCTACTGTGAACAGGTAGCGAAGGAAGTCGGTTATCCAAAGGAGGATGGCACGACTAGCCGATAATAAGGAAGGGAAGGAGGGTTGTTTCCTCTTCATGAACGTATTCGAAAGAGGAGCAGCGCAAACAAGGGGTTCGACTCCTCTCCACTGATGATCTCTCCCTATGGATCGCTGACGTTTTGCGGGGCAACATGTGGTGATCCCAATTTCAACGGCCACGAATTATGGCCATGGGATGAACCCTAGGGGTATGCCAACACCACCAGCTGCTGTCATCCTTCATTGTCGGCCTCCATCCCCGCTGACCGTCGGTTGCCTGCCACCACCTGCTGCCACCCCCATCAGCCACCACCTGCTGCTGCCGGCAAGGCGGTGGAGAGCGGTTGGTGGTCGGCGGGGCGCAATGGGCGGCGGTGGTGGTCGGCAGCGGAGGTAGGTGGTGGCCGGTCGGCGATGTCTGCGGCAGCTGGTGGGCGGCAGACAGTGGTGGTGGCATCCACCTAGGGTATGTTCATCCCTTGCCCATAGATTGTGGCCATTGAAATTTGGATCGACACTTGTTGCTCCCCAAAACGTTAGCGACCCATAGGGGAGACGATCATAAGTGGAGAAGAGTTCGAACCCACAAACAAGGTAGCATAACAGCTAGTTTTATTAAACTCCATAATCCCCGAGAACATGACCAACGGTCAGTGCAAACAAGGCAACAACGTCCTTGAGGGAACGTCGTCCATAACTTGAATTGAACATGAAACCTCTCCAACTAAGGAGAGAGAAAGTACCACTTGGATAAGAGCCCGTTGATACAGGTGTTGCGTGCATGCTTTCACCAAGGGGATTGAGAAGGTAGTGTGATTTACAAATCCCATCTAAAGTGGGTTTTCATTTCCCAGAAACAAGCAAGCATACATGCCCTGCCATGAAAAGTACATGAGAATGGGCCCATTTGTTGGGAATACCAATCCCCAGGAAACGAACGTGCTCTCTAAGGCAGTGTTCTTTTCCTAGTACTTATAACTTCAAGGAAACAGGTCCTTTTCCATATTATTTCCACAAGACCACAAACTACGCAGAGGCAGAGCCAACTAAGGCCTAGTGGAGGCAGGTCGTTGAGCCAACTAAGACCCAACGGGGGTAGGTGCATCTACTAGGATTTAAAATTTTAAGGGTCAATTACACTTTATCCTCCTGAAGTTTAGCTCAAAAAACACTTAATCTCCTTGTAGTTTATTTTTGTCAACTACTTAATTTCCTCCTTTGGTAATTTTTATCATTCAAAACTGAATAGAAGGGTGAAAATGTAATTTTTAGCTATAGAAGGGTTAAGTGTTTTTGAGCTAAACTTTAAGGGGTAAAGTGTAATTTATCCAAATTTAATATCCCTGAGAAGCATGTGTCAATCCAACTCTATGGAGTTAAACTTTCAGATACAATTAGTGCATCTAAAAAAATAAAAACAATTCAACTCCAGCAACCAACATCGGCGATGACCTTGTAATGCTCGCTGCTCGCAGGTCGCAGCCTCGCACGGGCCGCACCAGTACAGCACACGGCCTGCTACTTTACTAAGGGCCCCAAGATACAATTAGTGCATCTGAAAAAATAAAAACAATTCAACTCCAGCAACCAACCTCGGTGGCGGCCTTGTAGTTCTCGCCGCTCGCAGGTCACAGCCTCGCACGGGCCACACTAGCATAGCACACGGCCTGCTATTTTACTAGGCTGATTCCTGAGCATCGATTCCTCCTACATGACTGCATCCAGTGTCCCTTAATCCAGTAGCTTGGTAAGTTCTTCTATCCATGCTCGCACTATCATGAAAAGAGAGAATTTTTAAGGTTTTAAATTTTTTTGTCCCCACTAGAGTGAATTCCTGGCTCCGTCACTATACCCAGGGATTTATGAATCTTCCAGCGTTTGGTTTTGCATGGTTTCACCATGAGAATGATTGAAGCAAAGTGGGATTTACAAATCTTAGGTCTTTATTTGAGAAATGAAATTTACAAATCCTATGAACAAGCAAGCCAACAAGGCCTCTTACAGAAGGAACACGAGACCAAACCTTCTTCTGAGAAGCCCAATTCCCAGGAAAAAGAAACACGCGATCTAGTGT